>VZQC01009372.1:5142514-5286401 GCA_009823505.1 Rhizomys pruinosus
TTTTTTTTTTTGTCTTTTCAAAACAGGGTCTCCCTGTAGCCCCAGCTGTCCTGGAACTCACTCTGTAGACCAGGCTGGCCTTGAACTCACAAAGATCCACCTGCCTCTGCCTCCCAAGTGCTAGGATTAAAGGCATGTGCCACCACTCCCGGCTCAAACAATAATTTTTAAAAGAAACATTTTAACACAATATCATCCAAAGATATACTAATTTATACTTGCATGCTGCAGAGAGATGGCAAGAGAATATTAAATGTCTTTGTTTTCCATAATTAAAAACATGTTTCTTAGCAGGCATGGTGGTGCATGCCTTTAATCCCAGCACTTCAGATGCAGAGGCAGGCGGATCTATTTGAGTTTGAGGCCAGCCTGGTCTACATATCTCCTTCCAGGCCAGCTGGGGCTGCAGGGAGACCCTGTCTCAAAAAGAAAAATAAAATATGCTTTATTAAATTAGAATATCTTACATTTACAGTAAAATACTGCAATAAACAACACACAGTAGTCTCAAATCAGAGCTGAAGTATTTCAGAAAACATTCGCTAGTAACGCACAGAGCGATGGGCTACCCAGTGCAAAGTATCCATGTTGAGGTTCAGAACCAAGACTATACTGAATTTGGGCGATGGAACATGGGCAAATACTGCAGAAATACCTTGGGTTCACTCTGTATTTGATTTTGAATTAATTTTTGTTATTGCACACCCAGATACCTTTTACAGTTGTCAAACTTTTCAAGACCCTCACATTCAGTTACTCGACTCTATGTGGAGTCCCAGCCCACAGTTTAACAAGCTGAGAGCCATTCAAACATGCTCCTAAAACCATCAAATATAAGTAATAACTCGAAACAAATAAACAAGTATATTAGTTTGATTTGAGCAGAGAACAAATGCACATAACTACAAAATTGAAAAGAAACAAGAAGTACCCTAAGCAAAAGCCTTTTTTTCTACCCCATGCCTCGGCATCAAGTTTCCCCTCCACAGAGAAAACTGAAGTCACTAGTTTCCTATATATTTTGCAGAATTTTTCTCTGTATAATTTTTTTTGCAGAATTTTTCATTGTACAGTTTGCTTCATCCAGTATTTTAAATTGGGGGTGGGGTGTGCTGTGCAGGAGGCACACAGACCACAGCACACATGTGGAGGTTAGAAGGTAGCTTTGTGAAGTCGATTCTCTCCTTCCACCTTTACATGGATTCGGAGGATTAAATTCAGGTCTCAGAGTTGCACTGCAAACACCTTTACTGGTTGAGCACTCTTGCCAGCTCTTATCCATTCTTTGATAGCTTACAGAGTATTTCACATATGTATAGCACTAACTGGTTTTATTTTTTAGAAAGATACATATACCGCCCCCCCCCAAATTATAAAGGCCTTTTGCCTATAAGTGGGATATATGCAAGGAGAAAGGCAGTAAGTCCCTGTTGTCGAAGACCTGGTGTGAGCATGAAAAATGTTATGAGATGTCACCTGCTAGCATACAACTGGCCTCTGAAATGCTAGAGAGCGTTACCAAAGGCCACTACAGCAATACAGCAAAATATTGGTCTCCCTGAGACAAACAAGACTCCTCCGAAAATATCAGCTACACCTCAACAGCCTGGAGATACAGTGCAACAGTGGCAGCCAAGTGTCTATATTATATCCCAAAACTATTTGGCTATTAGCTCTCTCCTTGGAGGAATAACTCACAGCGGATGCCACAAGCTTATGTCCTCTAGTGGTTAGGCGATGTTATAAGCCACAATAAGAACTTGTCACCCTTTATAGAGAAACCACAGTTTGCGGATTAGCATACCATCCAAGCATCTGTGTCTATGCTCACAGCTTAGCTTGACACAATAAGTGGTACTGCTTAAATGCCTGTACATCCAATAGCTTGAGCTTTGTTAGTATGACTGAAAAGGGTATCACTGTGAAAGCTGTCAATCCGTGAAGAGAAACAAACTGAACAGACCGGAGTCCAAAATGACAACTCCAAAGAAATTAGACTGTTTTCTTCTCACCCACTTGTGCCCCTTTCCCAAAGCCTAGGGAACAAACTGCGGAAGAGGAGGCATGGTAGATTGTAAGGGCTGTGGAGAGATAGGGGTGAATCATGAGACTACAGGAATATAGTCTGGACTCCTGATTGATCAACATGTCTGTGCATACAAGCTTCTCCAACTGGGCTATGGGAACCTTGGGTTGTTCAAAATTTGGACATAGATACTTGCAAAATGCACCAATTACCTGATTGTATGACATGAGTGACATCAATGCTATCTGCAAACAACTGTGTCATTGTATTGTAGAATCCCTTAAAAAAATAAATTAAAAAAATAAATAAATAAATAAAAAGTAAATAAAGATCACATGTAAAAAAAGATGTTTAAACAATATATCCAAATCCTAGAAAAGAAATAAGAAATACAATGAACAAATATGAAGTAAAGCTGTAAATTAACATAGACAATCAGAAAATTTAAGCATTAGCATTGATGGATGGATAAATAAAGATGCAAAAAATTCAGTGTAAAAAAAAAAAAAAAGATACATAGTTAGGTCTGAAGAGATGGCCTAGCAGTTAAGAGAGCCGACTGCTCTTGTAGAGGACCTGGGTTCGATCCCCAGCACCCACATGGCAGCTGAGAACCGTCTTTAACTCCAGTTCCAGGCGAATCCGATGCCCTCTTCTGACCTCATGGCATTGCATGACATGGGTGCACAAACCTACATGCAGACAGTACATCTATACACATACAAAATAAATTTTAAAAATTAAAAAATATATATAAATAAAAAATAAAATGAAATTTAAAATTTTTTTAAAAATTAAAAATAAAATAATAAAAAACTCTTTAAAAGCATAGTCTGAAAAGTATTCATAAAATGGACGCATGGTGAGGAATACGTATACAATATATCATATAAATATTAGAAATGTGCAATATAAATAAACAAGAGTTCTCTGTTTCATATTCCCAAATGACATTGGTATTCAGTTTGTGAGATTTTTTTTCTTAAAAAACGCATATTTGGCAGAAGTGTATCAGTTTTACATTCTGTACTGTACTAGTTGATAGATTTTTTTAAATTTTTTTAATTATTTTTATTTATTTTTATTTATGTGTATGAATGTACTGTCTGCATGTAGATTTGTGCACCTGTGTCCTGCCATGCCGCAGAGGTCAGAAGAGGGTCTCGGATTCCCCTGGAACCGGAGTTCTCCTGGAATTGGAGTTTCAGACGGTTCTCAGCCGCCATTTGGGTGCTGGGGATCGAACCTGGGTCCTCTGCAAGAGCAGTCGGCGCTCTCAACCGCTAGGCCATCTCTCCAGCCCTAGTTGATAGATTTTTTTGATTACCACAAATTCAGCAGTTGAAACACACCTATTATTTGTTCACAGTTCTATAGATCAGAAGTTCAGCTCTTCCTGCGGGTCCTACAAGATCGACACAGAGGTACTGGCGGGTCTGTGCTTTCCTCTGGAGTTCAAGGACCTCTTCTGGTCTCTCATGGCTAGCCCGGAATTGATTACTTTGAGGCAGTGGGACCCAGGCCCCCATCCTCTTGTTCCCTGCCAGCCAGCGGCCATGTTCTGCTTCCATCAATCTTCACGGCCAGCAACATTCTCTCTCCAGAGCTGAGCCGTCCTTCAGAACTTTAACTGGCGATGTCCCTCGCCCTTAGACCACGTGTAAAGAGCTGTATCACTAGGTCATACCTGTCTGAATACTCTCCCTATTATTGATGGGGAAACTAAGTAACACGTGAAAACCCCCTTCACAGCAGTGACTAATTGACCAGAGAAGGTCTGTGTTACCAAGGGCCAGGACATGTGAGGGCTGCAACAGATCGAATGCCACCCCCCAAATTCATGTAAAAACCCTAACCCCATTGAAGAGGTGGAGTCTTTGGGGCTAATAAGGTCATGAGTACAGACTTCTCACGAGTGGGATTAGAGCCCTTATAAAAGAGACCCAAGAATTCTCTCTCGTTTTCTTCCCAACATGCTAAGGATGATGTGAAAAGTTAGCAATCCATGGCAGAATTCCATCAGCCTGGTGCCCTGATCTGGGACTTCCAGATTCCAGAATTCTGAGAAATAAATGTTTGTCGGTTATGCCATTCAATCCAGGATGGTTTCTTACAGGAGCACATACTAAAATGAGCCATCTTGGAATTTTTTCAATAATTTTATTTTGTGTGTACGAGCATATTGCTTGCATGTATGTAAGTGGATCCATATCATGCAATGCCCACGGAGGTCAGAATAGGGTGTCAGAACCCCTGGAACTGGAGTTAGGGATGGTTGCTCCTGCCATGTAGGTGCTGGAAATCAAACACAGGTCTTCTGCAAGAGTAATCTCTCCAGTTCTGCCATCTTGGAATTTTGCCCCACCCCACAGCAGAATTTAAAGAAAAAAAAAAGTGTGTTATTATTTAATTCCTATTACTTCATAATCTATCATGCTCACTTAAATTATAAAATCAAGTGAGAACCATGGTAAATTCTTGGAGATTGCCCTCTCTCTTTCCATTCTCTCTCTCTCTTTCTCTCTCTCTCTCTCCCTCTCTCTCTCTCTCTCTCTCATTTTCTCTCCCTCTCCCCTTACATCAAAATGTGTCATTTATGCCAGGCATGGGGGCACACGCCTTTAATCCTAGCACCCAGGAGTCAGAGGCAAGTGGATCTTTGTGAGTTCAAGGCCAGCCTGGTCTACAGAGTGAGTTTCAGGACAGGTGGGGCTACAGGTAGACCCTGTCTCGAAAAGACCAAAAAAAAAAAAAAAAAAAAAAAGTGTCATTTACTACAAAGCATAGTTTATTCTGCTTCTTCATAAATTTATAAAAGTGTAATACTTGCATTATGAGAAAATGAGGCTACTTAAAATATAATTATTTAAAGTATCAAAGTAAATTTATAGGAAGAGAATTTGAAGGTGCCCAGTATTGGAAATAATAGTTGAGATGAATCATCCTACTTTGGTCATTAGACATTGTATACATATATTGGATTATAATACTGTGTATTATAAATAAATACAAATGTATTCATCAAAAAGCAAAAATCAACAACTGTCTAATTGGAATTAAAGCCTGCTCAATGGGAAGGAACTTATGTTTGGTACTACAAACATGGCCAAATACACATGGTTGGACTGGCCATAGATCTTAGAGAAAACCTTACTTTTTTAACTATTTTTTATTATTGTCTTTAATGTTTTATTTATAATTTTTTGTGCTTATACTGATGTTTTGTGTATTTCAGACATCATTTTTCAATTCAGTTTAGGCATATTCCCCTTTCCCTTCCCACCACCCTACCCCAGATCATGCATTCTGCCATAACTGTCCTGCATCTTTTTCTCAGTCTTTTTTTTTAATGCTTAGAAATTTATATTTTCCTCCATTAATTTTATGTTACTCTAAAATATGGATACATACTCTCCACCCATATACAGTAATAGTGGAGAAAGAATATAATAAGACCTTCCCACTCACAATAGCCTGAAAAATAATAAGATACCTGGGAACAAACCTAAACAAAGATACCAAAGGCCTCTACAACAAAATTGTTTTTTAATTTAATTTATTTTTGTATGTGTATGAATGTACTGTCTGCATGTAGGTTGGTGCACCTGTGTCATGCAATGCCTCGGAGGTCAGAAGAGGGTGTCGGATTCCCCTGGAACTGGAGTTGAAAACGGTTCTCAGCCACCATGTGGGTGCTGGGAATCGAACCTGGGTCCTCTGCAAGAGCAGTTGGTGCTCTTAACCGCTAGGCCATCTCTCCAGCCCCTACAACAAAATTTTCAAACCCCTGAAGAAGGAGATTGAAAATGACATCAAGGGCTGGAGAGATGGCCTAGCAGTTAAGAGCACCAACGCTCTTGCAGAGGACCCGGGTTCAATCCCCAGCACCCACATGGCGGCTGAGGACCATCTGTAACTCCAATTCCAAGAGAACTCCAGTTCCAGGGGAATCCAACACCCTCTTCTGACCTCCATGACATTGCACAGCATGGGTGCACAGACCTACATGCAGACAGTACATTTGTACACACACACACAAAATTAATTAATTAATTAATTAATTAATTAATTAAAAGAAAATGACATCAAAAGATAGAAAGACCTCCCATGCTCGTGGATTGGGAAAATTAATATAGTAAAAATCTCCATTTTACTCAAATTGACATACATATTCAATGCAATCCCAATCAAAATCCCAATGAGCTTCTTCACAGACTTGGGGGAAAAAAATCCTTAAATTCTATGGAAAAACAAAAGACCCCAAATAACTAAAGCAACCCTGTGTGAAAAATGCAATACAGGGGGGGATTGCTCTACCCAACTTCAAACAATATTACAGGGCCATAGTCATAAAGATAGCCTAGTACTGGCACAAAACAGACCCATTGACCAATGGAACTAAATTGAAGATCCAAACTTGAGCTCACACAATTTCAGCCATCTCATATTTGGCAAAGGGGAAAAAAAAAAAACCCTCAGTGGAGGAAGGAAATCATCTTCAGCAAATGGTGCTGGCAAAATTGGGTCACCATTTGTAGAAGAACAAAATTAAACCCCCAACCTCTCACCCTGTACAAAAATCAACTGCAAGTGGATCAAAGATCTCAATGTGAAGCCTGAAACCCTGAAGGTGATAGAAGAAAAAGTTGACAACAACCTACAAGACATAGGTGTAGGAAAAGACTTTCTAAATCTTACAGCTGCACAAGAAATAAGGTCAACAGTTGACAAATGAGACTCATCAAACTCAAAAGCTTCTGTTCAGTGAAAGAAACAATCAAGGAAGTGAAGAGAAAACCCACAGAGTGGGAGGAAATCTTTACCAGCAATACATCTGACAGAGCATTAACATCAAGAATATATAAACTACTCAAAAAACAAAGAAGTAAGAAAACAAATGAACTATTCAAAAGATGGAGTAAAGAGCTGAACAGAGACTTCACCAGTGAGGAATTAAAGATAGCTGAGAAACATCTTAAAAAGTGTTCAACATCATTAAGGAAATGCAAATTAAAACCACTCTCAGATATCATCTCACTCTGATATGACTAGCTAAGATCAAGACAACAAAAGACAACAGATGCTGGAGAGGTTGTGGGGAAAGGGGAGCACTCATCCACTGCTGGTGGGAATGTAAACTTCAACCACTGTGGAAAGCAATGTGGAGAATCCTTAAAAGACTCAAAATGAACCTACCACCTGATCCAGTCATACCACTCCTGGGTATATACCCAAAGGACTCATCCTACTGCAAAGATATATGCACATCCATGTTTATTGCAGCTCTCTTCACAATAGCAAAGAGCTGGAACCAACCGAAATGCCCCTCAACAGACAAGTGGATGACAAAAATGTGGTACATCTTCACCATGGAGTACTATTCAGCAGTAAAGAAAGATGACATTATGAACTTTGCAGGTAAATGGATGGAGCTTGAAGCCATTGTGCTAAGTGAAGTAACAAGTCTCAGAAAAACAACTGGCTAATGGTTTCCCTCATTTGTGGGTGCTAACACCAAATCCCCCAGATGAAAGGCAAGCTGAACAACATTATTGTTATATTTCTGTTTATCTGAAAGCAACTATGTCGTTATAATGTAAATCTCTCAAGGGACTCCAGAAAACCTTACTTTTGCCACATTCCTAGACTAATGTAATTGAAAACTTTGTTCTAAATATGCATACTCATGTTTGCAGACAAGTGTATCTTTCACCTCTCATCAAAGGAGCTTATTTTTACAACAGATGGAGACTATGACAAAATTACAGAACTGGTCAAACGCAGATAATAAGTGTCTTAACCCTAAGTGACACACCTTCAATACAACCTCTACATTTAGAATGAATCCATTTCTTTTTTTTTATCACACTCAGGCCCACTTTTTTTATTGTACAAGTACACTTTTTTTGCAAGAAGAAACACTTGAATTTCACATCAGATTACAAACAAAAGGAATCAAATCCACATGCCAAAAGCACAAAGAAAAAGCAACAACACAGAAAAAGCAAATAAGAAATCTCCACAAAACACTATCAGTCCCATAGAAGATTCCCACAATGAGAACTATCCAGAGGTAACCCAGGACACAGATCTCTTTAGATAGATATTCATTCTATTGGTTCTGGGTTCTCTCTCTCTCTCTCTCTCTCTCTCTCTCTCTCTCTCTCTCTCTCTCTCTCTCTGATCCATCCTGAAGATTGGTCCCTTACTCCCTGATCCATCCTGGAGGTGGGTCCTTTGCTCTCTGATCCTCCTGGAGACAGGTCCTTTGCTCTCTGACCCATCCTGGAGGTGGGTTCTTTGCTCTCTGATCCATCCTGGAGGTGGGTTCTTTGCTCTCTGATCCATCCTGGAGGTGGGTCCTTTACTCTCTGATCCACCCTGAAGGTGGGTCCTTTACTCTCTGATCCATCCTGGAGGTGGGTCCTTTACTCTCTGATCCATCCTGGAGACAGGTCCTTTACTCTCTGATCCATTCTGGAGGTGGGTCCTTTGCTCTCTGATCCATCCTGGAGATGCGTCCTTTACTCTCTGATCCATCCTGGAGGTGGGTCCTTTACTCTCTGATCCATCCTGGAGGCGGGTCCTTTACTCTCTGATCCATCCTGGAGGTGGGTCCTTTGCTCTCTGATCCACCCTGGAGGCGGGTCCGTTGCTCTCTGATCCATCCTGGAGGCGGGTCCTTTACTCTCTGATCCATCCTGGAGACAGGTCCTTTACTCTCTGATCCATCCTGGAGGCGGGTCCTTTACTCTCTGATCCATTCTGGAGGTGGGTCCTTTACTCTCTGATCCATTCTGGAGGTGGGTCCTTTACTCTCTGATCCATCCTGGAGGCGGGTCCTTTACTCTCTGATCCATCCTGGAGGCGGGTCCTTTACTCTCTGATCCATACTGGAGGTGGGTCCTTTGCTTCATGAATCCATTTCTTAACTCTCACTAGAGAAGTTTCCTTATACAGCAAATAGTGATTAACACAGAGGCCCACAATTAGCCAATGTCCAGAAAACAAGAGGCCACAGAGTACTTATCCCTGCATAAAATTGTTATTTCAAATTTTTGTCTTCTGTTTCAGGGATCATTGCAGAAAGATTGTAAGAGCCAGAGCTGATGTATAAGCACAAGGAAACGGAGTCTTCCAGACAGCTGGTCATTTACTCATATGAACTCACAGCAATGTCACAGCATGCTCGAGTCCTATGTAAGCTCAAACCAGACAAAATCCCAGCATAGATATGGGGAAGTGGGTAAGAAATCCCAGCTCAATCTAAGGAATTTTGGTCAATTGATGGCTGTTGGGAGGAGAAAGACAGTGTCATACAGGATGGGGTCTCTTGGTAGCCAATTGAATGGATCCATACTAAAGGATATTGGGGGATACAAATCAGACTCTATAGGCCATATTATATATAGAAGAGAATTCATTAAATTGAGCAGGGAGGAGTGGAGGGAAATGGTAATAGGGGAGTGGATTTAAATTCCATAAAACTATATTGTATGAATAATCACAAAAAAATCAATGAAAAATACAAACTCTATATATATATATATATATGTACATGTATATCGAATGGTTGCAGACACCTGCAATCCTGGTAAAGGCAATTAGTTGAGGCAGAAGGAGTGCCATAAATTAAAAGTCAATCTGGGACACAGGAGGTATCATGTAAGCCAGGACTATAGAGCAAAACTCTTTAAAAATATGGTTAATTGGGCTGGGTATGGTGGTGCACGCCTTTAATTCCAGCACTCCAGAGGCAGAGGCAGGTGGATCTCTGTGAGTTCAAGGCCACCCTGGTCTGCAGAGCAAGCTCCAGGCCAGCTGGGGCTACAGGGAAACCCTGTCTCAAAAGGACAAAAATAAATATATGTTTAATTAAACTAAATGAACATTTAAGACTCAAGTACTATTTCCCCTTTTTTAAAATAGAAGCCCTTCTTCCTGATTGCATATTTGAAAGAAAGGTATGATGAATTAAGAGAAATAAAATGATGAAATGCAATGATTCAAATACACAAATTATATAGAACATTAAAATGGAAAAATAAGTTAATACAAAAGATGATCTATTTAAAATCTTATTTGTGGGTCTAAAAGATGACTTAGTAGCTAAAAGCATTTACTGGACCCAGGTTCAGTTCCCAGCAACCACTTCAGGCAACTCACAACTGTCCATAACTCTAGCTCCAAGACTCATACCTGGCTTCCACGGGCACCTGCACTCATGTGCACATACCCACACACAGATTCACATCCATACACGTAATTTTAAAATGATACAAAATAATATTAAAATCTTATTTGCAATGTCACCAATTAGTATGTTTCTAATTTGTAACTTTGCAAAATAACTCAAAATGGCAGAAGAATCCAACCTTACTTTATGTAGTTGTAGAAGGAAATAATTTCTGACAGGCTGAAGTTTAATGCCACTTATTCTCTGACCTCTTCCAGACAAATGTGGCTAGATTCTAGCCAGGTAAAAAAGAAAACAAAACAACAGAAAAGGTTTGTATACACATAGGAGAATATTCAGAGCAAACTTCCTTTAAAAAATCCTGACAAAGCCATAGTTCACCATTTCTCAAGTAAAACCAGAATAAAAATACTGTATAATTCAGCAAAAGCATCCTAGCAGAGGAAGGTGCTGATAGGCAAATCCATACAAACCCAGCAAGAATAAAAAACAGGCTGTTTTATATTTGCAGAAGTAGGGTGGGGTGAGGAGGGAAATGAGACAGTCTATATAAAGTTACACAGAAAGATACACAACTCTTTTCCAATCACAAAACTGAAACTCCAATGTGGTCAAAACGCAGACCAAAGAGGCACTATAAATCCAAGGAGAGGCATCCTGGAAAGACTGAGAGAAATAATGATGAGAAGGAGAAAATGCCAGACAAAATTGGAAATAAGAGAACAAAAGAAAATCATATCTGCACGCCCAAGTTCTGAAGGCAGAAGACTGACAGTTGACCAAAGCAGAGGCAGACTGAGAGACAGAGCAAGGAGAATACAAGAGAAAACTGAACCAGCTAGCATTTGAAGTATCTGATTTGCAGTAAGAATTACTGGTTATGAAACATCTTGTATCCTCCAGGAATCAAAAGTACAAACAATTATTACTTGGCAGTAAAAAATAATGGACAAAATCAGAATATAATCTAATACTTACCCCTGTCTATTCTTATAAGATTTCTTCTTTTTCATTCAGGCAGAATTAATCTCTTTTAAGATAGCTTTTCAAAGTAGAACTAATGGCAGAATTGATTAAAATTAGGCCTGTCTCTCAAGTAGTGTTGACTTCTCATAGCACTAGGGATGTTTACTATTCATGTGGATATCCCTCACAAAACCAAACATAGTGTTTTAATTTTTTAACATTTTTATTGAAGTTATGTTCTTTTCATACATCGTTTATCAGTCCAATCTAGACTCATCTTGTCTTCCATGTCCCCCACCCCATCCAAGTTCATGCAATTTTTTTTCTTTTTATTGCAGGTAAACTTTTCAGATTTACTTCTTTCACTTAGCAATATGCACTTAGAGGTACTCCATGTCTTTTTAGGTGCAACTATATTGTGCTTTGTAATAATAGCTCATTACTTTTTAGAGCAAATTAGTACTCCATTGTCTATCAATTTATTCTTTTGCCTTCTGATGGAAATCTTGTTTTCAAGTTTTAGATAGAACAGAAAAACACAAAACTCTCTTCTGATGAGGCTGGACCATCTCTACGCCCATGAGCAATGGATGATGCAATCTCTTCCTTAGCATGCTTATCGTCATTTGGTGGTGTTAACATTTTGGACTTTGGTCATTTTAACAGGTGTCCATTTGTTCCTGTTTTATTTGCATCTCCAGGATATGGAGATGCAAATAAAATCTCCAGATATGGTTTGCATCATTTTTCATTAGCTTACTTCCTGGTCTCCTTTGGTGAGATGACTGTTCACATCTCTTATCAATTCCTTTTTATTATTGTGATAATTTTATTGAATTTGTGTGTGTATTTCATACATAAATGTTCAGTTTTGATTGCCTTTATACCCACTTCTCCTTGGCAGCCTCCTACAGGGTCCTCCCTCCCCACTGGAGCACATATATTCTGTCATTTTTGTTAGGGTCTATTGTGCCAAATTACTCTTCCCAGCCATTCCTCAGTTCCAGTTCATCCTCTGAGCTCTAGTCAGCCTACCCAGAGTCCCTCTCTTAAAGAAGGCCTCAGTTTAAGTTCAGTTAAAGGAGAAGAGTTAGCCAAGTTTAGACAAAAAAAAAAAAAAAAACAAAAAAAAAAAATAAAAAAAAAAAAAAAAAAAACCCCTGTCTTAAGTCCGGGGGCGTTGGGTTGGCGCACGCCTTACTTCCTAGCACTTGGGCGGCCAGAGGATCAGGCGGTTTTGTGAGTTCCAAGCCAGCCTGGTCTACAGGTGGTTCCAGGACAGCTTGGGCTACAGGGAAGACCCGTCTCAAAGACCAAAAAAAAAAAAAAAAAAAAAAAAAGAAGGCCAGTTCTTCCTCACCCAATATTTCTTCAGGTAAGATTGGATTCTACTACCTGCTTCTGCAACTTCATGCTGGGTTTTTGTCTGGTTGAGCTTGGATAGGTCTTGTGCATGCTGACACCTATGTTGTAGGTTCATATGAAGAGTCCCGGGAGCATGTAGGATTCATTTCCATTTAGTCTTGTTCCACCTACCTGCCTCTTACAATCTTTCTACCCCCTTTTTGACAATGTTCCCTGAGCCCTGGGTGGGTGAAGCTGAATATTGGTGACCTGTCCATGGAACCACACTCTGTAGACTCCTAATCTCCACCATTTGCCTATTTATGTCCTTTTGGATTCCTAGCTTCCTATTACCTGAGAGAGTATCCTTAACGAGTTAAGAGGTTAATTTATGGCCTCTTGACTCCTTGTTCTATGTTGTGTGGACGTTAGGTATAAAGGTTTTATTGTAGATGTGTTGCTTAGGCATGAGAAATTCACAGACAGACAACTGTGTGTGTGTGTCCAGTTGTGGAACTCTGTACTATTCTTCTGGTGCAAAAGAAGCTTCTTTTTTGAGTGGTGTCTGGGATATTTGTCTGTAAAGATAAGGATACCTATTTTGTAGTTAGTAAGATGTTACCTTAGCCTAGGGATATGTCAGCCTTGGGGATTTCTCCATGATCTATACCCTCTCCAGTTGTGTGTGTCTGCCTATGTTTACAGTACCTCACATGAATTTCCTCCCACTGAGTAGGCTTTAAGTTCAATTAGTTACCCATTGGTCACCTTCAAGATAAAAGTGCTGCTATTGTACCGATGTCATTTGCTGTGCTTGTCATTGACGTGGATATTTGTTCTTAAAGCCATTGGTTGATGTTCTCCCTTAGGGGCTTGCGTAGTGCTCTCCAAAGCTATGAGAGCTAGCCTTCAGGGGAATGGGCTTCCAGATCAGTTCCAGGTCCATTGCTCCAAATCTGGACTCTGAAGTATGTCCTGTCTTCAGCAATACAGTTTTACCTTCTGGTTCTGGGAGGTAATCGAGGGCTGTGGCAATAGCTTGTGTAAATTTGGGAATCTCTTGGACAACCCTGGCCAACAACTCAAAGGAAGGTTTCTCCTTTCCGGTACTCTTTCTTGTTATGTAGCCTTCATCTTTGCACATGAATTCATGTAGAGATATTGTATGTGTAATTGTCAATAGATTGTTAGAATAATATGATTCTCTCAGGTTTTTTACCCCAGCTAGGCTTTTTTTATCTCTCTTCTCTCCCCTTACCTGTCTAGCCCTCCCTCCATGTTATCTCCATTTAAGGTATCCCCATTTTTCCCATTTCTCCCTTGATACTGCCAGTCTCCTATGGTCCCACTTCTCTTGGGATCCTTTTTCCCTTTATTCTCACTTTTCTTTCTATAACCCTTCCTCCCCCCTCCCATTTAGATGCCCTGCATTTATTCATTTCTCCCTTAGTAACCCCTGTCACCTAGTAGTCTTCTGTCTCAAGTTCCCTCTTTCCCTTTATCTTCCTGTTTCCTTTTCAATTTATCTGCTTCTTGCAGTTACATCAGGATATAGGCTTACATATAAGGATTTGGTGCTAGGATGCACAAATAAGGCACAGCATACATCATATGCTTTTCTGAGTCTGTGTTACTTCACTTAGCAGAACAGCTTCTAGTTCCATCCATTTACCTGCAAATTTCATAATTTCTTTACTGCTGCCTAGAACTCCATTGTGTAAATGTACCACATTCTCACTATCCACCCCTCAGCCCAGGGACACTTAGGATGGTTCCATTTCTTCGCACTTGTACAGCAATAAACATGGATGTGAAAGTATCTTTGCAATGGGATGAATCCTTTGGGCACAAGCCAAGGAGTGGTATGAGCAGGGCAAATGGTAGGATCATTTTTAGTTTTTTTTTTAAAGAGTTCTCCTCATGCTTTCTGTAGGGATTGCACAAGCTTGTAATCTCACAGATAGTGAATGAGTGTTTCCTCTTACCTGACAACTTCTCCAGCATTTTTATCATTTGATTTTCTGAACTTACCTAGTCTTAATGGGGTAAGATGAAATCTTAAGTGACTTTAATTTGCATTTCCTTAATTACTAATGATGTTGAACAGTTTTTTTTTTTTTGGTTTTGTTTTGTTTTGTTTTTGTCTTTTCAAGACAGGGTCTCCCTGTAGCCCCAGCTGTCCTGGAACTCACTCTGTAGACCAGGCTGGGCTTGAACTCACAAAGATCCGCCTGCCTCTGCCTCCCAAGTGCTAGGATTAAAGGCATGCACCACCACGATGTTGAACAGTTTTTAAGATGTTTCTTAGCCATCTTTATTTCATCATTTGAGAGCTCGCTGTTCAGATATTTAGCCCATCTTTTAACTGGGTCACTTGTTTTCTTGAGTCTTTGCTTTTTGAGTAATTTATATACCCTGGATGTTAAACCTCTGTTAGATGTGTCACTGGTGAAGATTTTCTCCCACACTGTGGGTTTTCTCTTCGCTTTGTTTCTTTTGCTACACAGAGATTTTTAGTTTAATGAGGTCCCACTTGTTGATTGTTGACCTTATTTCCTGAGCAACTAATATCTGATTTAGAAAGTCCTTTCCTGCACCTATATCTTGTAGGTTACTGCCCATGTTTTCTTCTAACAGTTGCAGAGTTCCAGGTTTCACATTGAGGTCTTTTTGCCAGCACCATTTGCTGAATATGCTGTCTTTTCTCCATTGAGTGTTCTTGGTCTCTTTGTCAAATATCAGGTGGCTGAAATTGCATGTACTCAAGTTTGGGTCTTCAGTTATGGTGCATTGATCTATGGGTCTCTTTTTGTGCCAGTACCATGCTGTTTTATGACTATAGATCTGAAATATAGTTTGAAATCTGGAATAGTAATATCCCCTGCATTGCTCTTTGTGCTCTGGGTTGCTTTGGCTATTGGGGGGTCTTTGGTCCTTCCATATGAATTTTAATATCATTTTTTTCCAATTCTGTGAAGAATGTCATGGGATTTTTATTGGGATTGCATTGAATCTATATATTACTTTGGGGAGGATGGTCATTTTTACTATATTAATTCTTCCAATCCATGAACATAGGAGGCCTGTCCATCTTCTGATGCCTTCCTCATTCTCTTTCTTCAAAGATTTAAAATTTTCATTGAAGAAATCTTTAACGTCTTTGATCAAGTTTATTCCAAGATATTTTTGAGGCTATTGTGAATGGGAGGGTTTCCATGTATTTGTTCTCCAATTGCTTGCTACTGACATATAGAAAGGCTACTAATTATCATAGATTAATTTTGTAACCTGCCACTTTATTGAAATTGTTAATCATTTCTAGGTGTTTTCTGGTGGAATTTTTGGCATCTCTTAGGTATAATAGCATATCATCTGCAAAAAGGGATAGTTTGAACTTTTCCAATTAGTACTCCTTTAATTTCCTTCTCTTGCCTTATTGCTCTAGCAAGAATTTCAAGCAATATATTAAAAAGGAGTAGAGATAGTGGACAGCCTTTCCAGGTTCCTGATTTTAAGGAGAATGCTTCCAATTTTTCTCTACTTAGAATGATGTTGGTTATGGGTTTGTTGTATATAGATTTAATTATGTTGAGGTACGTTCCTCCAGTCCGATTCCCTCTAGGACTTTAAACACAAAGACATGTTGAATTTTATCAAAGGCCTTTTCTGCATCTATTGAGATGACTATGTGATTTTTATCTTTGAGTCCATTTATATGATTTATGACATTTACTGACTTATGTATACTGAACCATCCCTGAATCTCTGGAATAAATCCAACTTGATCATGGTGGATGACCATTTTTATGTCTTCCTGTATGCAGTTTGCAGGTAATTTTTGAGAATTTTTACATCTATATTCATTAAGGATATGGATCTATAGTTTTCTTTTTTGGTTGTATCTTTGCCTGGTTTGGTATTAAAGTGATGCTGGCTTCATAGAAGAAATTTAGGAGTTGTCCCTCTGTTTCTATCCTTTTTGAATACCTTAACTCAGATCCTCTTTAAATGTCTGGTAAAATTCTGCGGTAAATCCATCTGGGCCTGGGCTTTTTTTAGTTGAGAGGTTTTGTATTAATATTTCGATATCCTTATATGTTATGGGTCTGTTTAAGCTCTTGATCTCTTCTGGGTTAAACTTTGATGATTCTCGTGATTTCAGACATTCATCCATTTCTTTTAGGTTTTCAAATTTATTGGAGTATAGGTTTTTAAAGTATTCCCTATAATTTTCTGGATCTTTTTGTTTTCTGTTGTAATGTTTCCCCTTTCATCTCTAATTTTGTTGATTTGGAGTTGTTCTTTCTTTCTTTTGGTTAACAGGGCTAAGGATTTATCTTGTCTTACTTTTCAAAGAACCAGCTCTTGAACTCATTGATTCTTTGTATTGTTTTCTTTGTTTATATTTCATTAATCTTTTCTCTCCTTTCTTGCCTGTTGAGTTTGGGTTTCATTTGTTGTTGTCATTCAAGTGTCTTGAGTTGCAATGTTAAGTCATTTGTTTATGTCCTTTCTGATTTTTTTTTTTTTTTTTTTTATTTTTGAGACAGGGTCTCCCTTTAGTCCCAGCTGGCCTGGAGCGCTCTATGTAGTCCAGGCTGGCCTTGAAGTCACAGAGATCCGCCTGCCTCTGCCTTCTAGTGCTGGGATTAAAAGTGTGTGCCACCACACCTGGCTCTTTCTGATTTTTTTAATGTAGGCACTTAAAGCTATAAATTTCCCTCTTAGAAGTAATTTTAAAGTATCCAAGAGTTTCAGTTGCATTGTATTGTCCTTTATGTTTAATACCAGGAATACTTTTTATTTCCTTCTTAATTTCTCCTTTGACCCATTAATTATTCAAGAGTGTGTTACTTAATCTCCACAAGATCGTGTGGCTTCTTCTGGTGTTGATACTAAGATTTATTGCATTGTGATCTGATACAATACTTGACATTATTTCAATTATTTGTATTTGTCGAGGTTTGTTTTGTGCCCAGTAAGTGATCAATTTTGGAGAAATTTCCATGGGGTGCTGAAGAGAAAGTATATTCTTTGGTGTTTGGGTAGGATATTTGGTAGATATCTGTAAGGTCTATTTGATGTATCATATTGTTTAATTCAGATGTCTTTCTGTTTCTTCTTTGTCTAGTTGACCTCTCTAATGGACACAATGGAGTACTGAAGTCCCCTACTACAAATGTGTTGGGATTAATCTGTGCCTTAAAGTCCTGTAGTATTGTGTTTATGAAGTTAGGTGCACCAGTGTGTGGTGCAAATATATTCATGATTGTAATATCTTCTTGGTTAATTGTTCCTTTGAGAAGAATGAAGTTAACCTCTTTATCTCTTCTGATTAGATTTAGTTTGAAGTCTATTTTGTCCAGTATTGGAATTGCAACTCCTGCTTGCTTCTTAGTGCCATTTGCTTGGAATATTTTTTTCCTACCCTTTCACCTTAAGATAGTGCCTTCCCCTGAAGGTGAGATGGGTTTCTTGCAGACAACAAAACGGACTTTGTTTCTTTCTGGGGTTTTTTTGTTTTTGTTTTTGTTTTTGTTTTTTTGGTCTTTTTGAGACAGGGTCTCCCTGTAGCCCCACCTGGCCTGGAACTCACTCTGTAGAACAGGCTTTGTTTCTTAATCTATTCCACTAGCCTGTTCTACTGATTGGAGAGTTCAGTCCATTGATATTCAAATTTATTATTGAGAGATGTGTATTGGTTCCCATCATTTTAGTTTTGGTCTGCATTCTTGGTCTAATTTAGTATTTCCATTATTATACCTTCATTTCACTTCTTTCTGTCTCCACTTGGGTACAGTCATTCATTTATTCTGCTCTTTGTATTGCTTCAAGTATTCTCTGAAGGGCTGGTTTTTTGGACATGAATCCTTTCAGCCTATTTATTTCATGGAAGATTTTTCTTTCTCCTTCAACTATAATAGACATTTTTTGCTGGGTAACATATTTTGGGTTGGCATCTATGGTGATTTAGAACTGGGAATACCTTGGTCCACACTCTTCTGGCTTTCATAGTTTGCACAGAAAATTCATCTGTAATTCTGATGGGTGTTCCTTTATATGTGATTTTTTTTCAGCTTTCAGTATTCTCTTTTGTTCTGAACATGTAGAGTTTTTACTGTGATGTGGCTCTGGTCCTATTTGGTGTTCTATGTGCTTCTTGCTTTTGTGTGAGCATGCCTTTCATTAATTTGGGGAACTTTTCTTCTACAATCCTGTCAAAGATCTGGTCAATACCACTATCCTGAGATTCTTCTATGTCTATAATGAGTAGGTTTGGCCTTTTCATAGTGTCCCACATTTCCCGAATATTCCAGTCCTGTGGAGCTTTTTGGTTTTTGGTTTTTTTTGTTTTTGTTTTTGTTTTTGTTTTTTTACTTTTCATAGTCTTTTCTTGAGTGGTCCAGTTCTTCAAGTTTATTGTCCAGTCTTGATATTCTATTTTCTACTTCATTCATTCTGTTACTGAGGCTTTCTCCCATCCTTTCCAGGTGGCTTATTGAGTGTTCCACTTCCTCCTTCATTTCAGCCTGAGTTTTCTTCAGTATTTCTATCTCTTTTGTGAATTTGGTCAGAAGTTTATCCCTATCTTCCCCATCTTCTTCTAGTTCTTTGGTTTGTTTGTTGTGTGTTCTTCAAATTTCTTGAATTCTTTGATCATATTTATGATTGTTCTTTTAAATTCTGTGTCCTGTGTTATGTCTAGGGGGTCCTCATTGTAGAACTCCTCTATAGGACTGGTAGCCTTTATTGGAGACTTATTTAGTTTTTCATATAATTGTTTTTATTGTTGTTGTGATATTGGAATGTGGATTTCTTTTGTTGTTTGTGATTTTTGATATGAAACTCATGTCTTCCTGTTGAGTTAAAGACTGACTTTGTATTCTTCACATGCTTTGTTTTCTCATTAGGCGTGAAAGGCTGGTTGGTTTAGGCTTCAGGCTGTCTCTCACCATTTTGTATTTGAGGGACCAGTTAGTCAAGAGGTCCTCCAAGAGGCCGAAGCTAAGTATCAATCAGATATTTCCAGGATTTCTTCTAAGGTCTTGGCCCCTACTAGCCAGAAAGCACAGCACACTTTGGGAGGCTTACCTGGCAGTGACTCAGTTCACCGGCTCTTGGGCAGTCTGCAAAGTTCTGGAACCCTACCAAAATGCAAGGGGATCTAGCCCTGCAGTAGATGGTGGAACTTCAGATTATTCCAGACTAGAGGATTAGGGGCCTTGCAACTGGGGAAGCTCACCACTACATGGGAGGCCAGCTTCAGGCACTCCTGGACAGGCTGGAATCAAGAGGACCCCTGCAGGCTGGAAATGTCCAGATCTAGGTCCAAGGGTAAAGGAGTCTACATTTTTTTTTCATTTTTACAGTTATTCCTTTGTGTGTGGGCAATCATTTGCCATGGTAACACTTGTGGAGGTCAAAGGACAGCTGTGGAAATTGGTTCTCTCCTTCACCATATGGGTCATGGGGATTTAACTCAGGTCATCAGGTTTGGCATCAAGCACCTTTGCCACCCTCCACCCTGAGCCAAGTTGCTGGCCCCCTATTTCATTCTATAGCCATTGTTACATTTGAGTGAGTGGCCCCCAAAGACTTATGTCTTAAAGGAGTGGTCCCATCCCATGACGAAACTGGGATCTTTACAGGAGACCCTAGTGGAGGCCCTCCCTTCATTGGAGCATTTGAAGGGGCTGTTGGGACCCTGTCCCACTCCTTCCTCTCTTTTCACATCCTGCCAATGAAGTAAATGGATCACCTGACATGTGCTGTCTTACCACAATGCAAAGCCATAGGTTGGCCAGCCATGGAATGAACCTCCAGAATTCTGAACCAAAATAACCTTTTAAGTTAACTACCCCAGGTACCTTGTCACAATTATAGAAAGCTGACTAACTCAAGTATTACCAACTATACTTTTAAATGGTGAATTTAAAATTTTAATTGAATTTTACATTCATTCTTCCAGGCTATCCTCTTAATTTTTCCATTCCAAGGACTATTTTGGTCTGTCGTTTTATTTTCCTTTTTGGTTTTACACTTTTTTTGGTATTTTTGAGACAGGGTCTCCCTTTTAGTACTAGGTGTCCTGGAGCTCACTCTGTAGACCAGGCCGGACTTGAACCCACAGAGATCCACCTATCTCTGCCTCCCAAGTGCTGGGATTAAAGGCATGCACCACCACGCCCGGCTCAAGGACTATTTTGTAATGTTTTATTTTGGGACCATAAACCAAAACTGTGTACAGTGGCAAAAGGCTGTTACAAGTTTGATGGTATTTAAAAACAGACTTCTGTTTTAGTTATAATCAAAACATCTACAAATATAGGGGTAAATGGATGTTTGCATGTTACCAGACATTACAAATTCAGTAGATATATGTGCTTATAGACTTAGAACTTTAAAAAATGCAAACAATTTTCTAGGAAATAGATCCAAATAAGTTTTTCGGAGTAGGTAGTGACAAAGGAAAATCGAACTACATAAAAATGAGACACATTCTAGCCAGGCATTCTACAGAACACAGCAACCCTTTATCACCACCTCTGACACTAGCATAACCAAACTACCTGCCATCACTTCTCTACTCGAATACTAAAGTCTAACTATTCTTTCTGCCTACAGATATATTTCTCAACCTTGCAGCAGATAAATATTTGCAGATAAGTCAGATTACATCACTCTCCTGGGGGGAAAAATCCTTCATAGCTTCCCATTTTATTTCAAGTAAAAGTCAAAATCCCCTTAATGACTACAAGGGCTTAATTGCTGTTATCTGGCCTCCTGCTACTTTTCCACACTTGCCTCTGACAACTTAATCTATTCCCTGCCCTGCTCAATCTGTGCCAGCTAGACAGTGCTTGCTAGGAGCCATTACATGTGGCATCTGCTGTCTGCACTGCTCTTTCCTGTTCTCCGATGCCCTTTTCAAGACTGTGCTCAAATGGCGCCTTCACTAAGACGGCTTCCGTGCTCTCCCTAAATAAAGGGGGAAATTACACTGCCACCATCACTGTCTTTCCTTCCAAAGCACTTAACACAGGCTTAAAGATCATATTAATGGAAGCCGGGCATGGTGGTACATGCCTTTAGTCCCAGCACTCAGGAGGCAGAGACTGGCGGAGCTCTGTGAGTTCAAGGCCAGCCTGGTCTACACAGTGAGTTTCAGCCCAGCTGTGATTACAGGGAGACTCTGTCTGAAAAAAGACCAAAAAAAAAAGAAAAAAAAGAGACAAGTTATCTTTCAAAACACTCTGTGCTCATTCCTTTATGCATTCAGTCACTCATTTTGTTTAGCATCTTATATGCAACAGGCAACAACATAGGTGTCAGAGACATAGGCATGAACAGTCAGTAGGTTCATGGAGCTCACACTGTGAGGGAGACGGCAGATTATACAGATTAAATAGATAGATAATATATAATAGATTGATAGATAAATTATAGATAGATGGATAGATAGATGATAAATTGATAGGTGATAGATAGGTAGGTAAATAGAAAAATGATAGGTAGATAGATGATAGATAGATAGATAGATAGATAGATAGATAGATAGATAGATAGATAGATAGATAGATAAATTAGTTACATTGATAAATAGATAGGTGATAGATAAATAGATAGATAGATAGTTACATTGATAGATAGGAGATAGATAGGTAGATAGATAGATACATAAAGATAGATAGATACTTACATAGGCGATAGATAGGTGATAGGTAGATATATGATAGACAGATGATAGATAGATAATAGATTAGATAGGTAGATAGATAGATGATAGATATATAATACATACATACATTCATACATAGATTGTAAGGAGTATGTGTAGGATGTATTTGGAGATAGGGTCTCCTGTAGCCTCAGTCTGGCTTTGAGCACCTGAGAATGTTTTTGAACTTCCAATTACCATGCCTTTACCTCCTGAGTGATGAGATTACAAGTATGTGCCACCACACCTGGTTTTATGTATTGCTAGGGATCTGAACAAGGCTTCCTGAATGCTAGGCAAATACTCTACCAACTGAACACTATCTTTATCCCATAAATATAAATTTGTTGTTGTTTTTTGAGGCAGGGTCTCACTATGTAGTGCTGGTTGTCCTGGAACTCAATATGTAGACCAGGCTGGCCTTAAACTCACAGAAATCTGCTTTGCCTGTACCTCCCAAGTGCTGGGACTAAAGATATGTGCTACCATGCCCAGCTTCCATTAATATGATCTTTAAGCCTGTGTTATGTGCTTTGGAAGGAAAGACAGTGATGGTGGCAGTGTAATTTCCCCCTTTATTTAGGGAAAGCACAGAAGCCATCTTAGTGAAGGTGCCATTTGAACACAGTCTTGAAAAGGGCATCGGAGAACAAGTAGGCTTATCCAGAAAAGAACAGTACAGACAGCAGATACCACATGTAATGGCGCCTAGCAAGCACTGTCTGGCTGGCACAGACTGAGCAGGGAATAGATTAAGTTGTCAGAGGCAAGTGTGGAAAAGTAGCAGGAGGCCAGATAACAGTGATTAGGCCCTTGTAGTCATTAAGGGGATTTTGACTTCTGCTTGAAATAAAATGGGGAGCTATGAAGGATCCCCCCCCCCCCCAGGAGACTGGTGCAATCTGATTTATCTGCAAATATCTATCTGCTGCAAAGTTGAGAAATATATTTGTAGGCAGAAAGAATAGACTTTAGTATTTGAGTAGAGAAGTGATGGCAGGTAGTTTGGGTTACTCTGGTGTCAGAGGTGGTGATAAAGTGTTGCTGTGTTCTGGAGACATTTTGAAAGTAAAGGCATCAGGTATGGTGGCGTACGACTTTAATCCTAGCACTTGGGAGGCAGAGGCAGGTGGATCTTTGTGAGTTCAAGGCCAGCCTGGTCTACACCATGAGTTCCAGGCCAGCTGGAACCCTGTCTCAAAACGCCAAAAAAAAAAAAAAGTAGTTTCATGTTTGGGGCTGGAGAGATGGCCAAGCGGTTAAGTGTGCCTACTGCTCTTGCAGAGGACCTGGGTTCGATCCCCAGCACCCACATGGCGGCTGAGAACTGTCTTTGACTCCAGTTCCAGGGGAATCGGACACCCTCCTCTGACCTCCAAAGCATTGCATGACACAGGTGCACAGACCTACATGCAAACAGCACATTCATACACATGCAAAAATAAATAAAAAAATTTTAAAAAAAAGAAAGTAAAGGCAACAGTGTTGGCAGATTAGATGCCATCATGAGAGAAAGAACTGAAAGGCGACTCCAAGTCTTCCTATTGGAGCAATGGGAAGAACGGAGGTGTGCCTGCCGGAGTTCAGAAGGCAGTGAGAGCAGAGAATGGAGCCATCAGCAATTTGCTTTTGAACATAGGCAATCTGAAATGATTATCACTCAACAGGAGAAGTTCATTGACCTCTTCACAGAGAGTAAACACAATGAGGGTTGTGGAAGGTGACTCAGTCCTCTTCATAAGAGTTGATTGTTAAATTTTTCAGGAATTTTGTGACTTTGTTGTTAAAAATTAACAAGCTGCCTCTGCTTTTAGGGTCATGAGGGGCAGCAAGATGGTGTCTCCCAGCAGGGTCGTCCAGATAATGAAACCACGCACTCCATTAACAAGGTTCCCTGTTGAAGGGACAATCCTAAAATCAGTGCCTCAGAAACTTTGGGATCAGCAGTTCCACCATCTCATTCTTCCATGACTTCACAGTATGCTGAACAAGATGTGTCACCAGATCTGCTGATGAACAGGACCTACCAGACACAGCAGAAATAATAAAAACATTACCTCAGAAGTAAGATTTTCCATACAATTCTATTTTAATTTTTGAAGAACTACCATCCTGTTCCCATAACTATACATAAAATCCAATTTCTCCACATCCTTGCTGACACTTTTTATTATTATTATTATTATTATTATTATTATTATTGTATTTTTGAAAATACATCTATAGAAAATTTGACTAATTTAATCCTAGCACTTAGGAGGCAGAGGCAGGCAGATTTCTGTGAGTCAAGGCCAGCCTGGTCTACATAACGAGTTCCAGGACAGCTGGGACTACAGGGAAACCCTGTCTCAAAAAGACCAAAAAAAAAGACATGGTTTCGGACATTTACAATTCCATCTTCCTCTCTTGAAAGTCTCTCCAGCATCTTTGGTAATATAAATATGAGAAAGAATCTTTTCCATGTGGAGAAAGATAGGAGAGGAGGGTTAACGTGAGTTGAATTGTATACCCCCTAAAAATTCATAAATTGAGATTCTGACTCCTGGTACCTCACAACGTCACCTTATTTGAAATAGAATGATTGTAAATTGGGTGGGCTCTAACCCAATATAACTCCTAAGCTTATAAAAAAGGAGAAATTTGGATACAGATCCACACAAAGAAAAACCCACATTAAGATAAAGATAACCACAACTATGAACACACTTTTCTTCTTTAAGTCATCAAATCTGTATTACTTTGCTACAGCTATCTGGCAAAGAATTGAAGAAAAACAGTCTTCTGAGAGCCCTTAATATGAGGAAGCCAGCGTGGTAAGGCCACACTTCTGGGAAGATCAAGGAGGACACAAGTCAAAAGGGCACTTGAAGGGAATGACAGAGGTGGAGGTGCTTAGGAAGGACTCCTGTGTGCTAAGTCCTCATCTCCCCTAAAAGGATTCATTAAATCAATCCTAGTACTTGAGAGGCATAGGCAGGTGGACAGAGTCCAGCCTGGTCTGGGGATGCTGTCTCAAAAATAAATAAATAAACAAAAAATTCTGTTCCTTAAGTGATTTAGATTTGCCATTTTGTAGGTGAAGCAAAAATCTGAGTCCTAGTTCAAAGTAAACATGAAAGCAAGAACAAGACTTCCAGTTAGTTGATCCTGATCATGTCTATGTTTGTGTTGCACAGGTGTTTACAAACATCACCTATGAATCAGGCACAATGTAAAAAGAATTTAGAAACAGGCAAAGTAGATGAAGTTATCCTCATAGTACTTAAAGTCAAGCTCTGCCCATAGAGTTTACCCTGCCCTCGAAGAGCTTAGAGAAAAAGAGGTAATAGTCATAATAGTCACATTTCTATTAAATTACTATTGGTTTGTATAATTTTACTTACTCTAGAAATAGACCAAGTGTAGGCTATTGTAATAACATAACCTATCCTATACTAGAGAGACTCTGAAGCCCCATATTGGATATGGAATGAGAATTTGTCATGTAATAGTAGCTAAGGTTGGGTTAAGAGCTGTGATGAATAGACTGGAGAGATAGCTCAGCTGTTAAGACTACTGGCTGCTCTTGCAGAGGACCCAGGTTCAGTTCCCCACAGCTACATGGTGGCCAATAGCCATCCAGGTCTGGGGATCTCTTCTGGCCTCTCAGGTATTGCATGCACCTGGTGCATTTATATACATGCAGGCAAAATAAATTTAAAAGGAAGGAACTGTGATGATTTCCTCAGTTCAGCAGAAGTAGCTTTTACTAATACTCTCTGGGGTAAAAGAGTGGTTTATTCGAGAAACAGCAAGGAGGACTTTTAATTTGAAACTGGGTGATAGAGAAAGAGAAGGAAAATGAAACCAGCAAGTTAGGTGGTGGCAGATCATACAAAAAGAGATAGGATTTAAATTTTTGCCTGAAGTATAATTTAGAAGCCATGAAGAGTTCAGTCAGGACAAGGCTATTACCAAACTTAATTTTTTTTTTTTTGGTCTTTTTGAGACAGGGTCTCCCTGTAGCACCAGCTGTCCTGGAACTCACTTTGTAGACCAGGCTGGCCTTGAACTCACAAAGAATCCGCCTGACTCTACCTCCAAAGTGCTAGGATTAAAGGCGTGCACTACCACGCCTGGCACCAAACTTAATTTTTAAGAAAACTTCTGTCTACTGTGGCTGGGGAGATAGCTCAGTTGCTAAAGTTCTTGCCTTATATTACGAGGACATAAGTCATCCCCAGCACTAGCATATAAAAAGCTATGCACAGTGACACATGCCTGAAACCCTATAGCTATAAGGCAGAGACAGGAAGATTCCCCTGAGTTCACTGGCCAGCCAGTCTAGATGAATCAGTAAGCTCCCTGTTCAAGGGGAAGACCCTGTCTCATAAAATAAGGTACACACTGCAGGACAAAGAGAAAAAAAAAAAAAAAACTGGAATTAATCTGGAAGTTTCTTCCCACCTGGCCAGCTTTGATAATATTGGAAGGGGTTATACAAAACTGCAGGGGATGGGGCAGGGGGAGTTATCAATGGTTCTGCCCAGCTGTAGACTCCATGGCTACAATCACAAACTACCTGGTAAGATATGCCCACTAGTGTCATAGTGGCATGACTTCCGTGGGAGTAACCAATTGCTTAACCATCAGACTTGAGGCATAGACCACAAAAGAGAACTTATGCCTGCTACTATAAACCTGGTCAAACCCCGTGACCAGGGAGGTCATAGGTCCAAGTGGGGAACATACTACTACTGTTCTGTTAAATTGACATGTTGTCAAATTGCTCTTTAAGTACTTATGCTTATACCCATAGTCTGGTGCTACTTACTCTTTCTGCAATGAGCAGTGATTAATGTAGAGACTCACAACTGATCAAAACGCTAAAAATAAGTGATCGTTGCATGCTTAGACTTAAATGGGACATCTATATCATCACACACACACACACACACACACACACACACACACACACACACTACCCCCAAGGCTCATAGAACAACATGGAAGAGTGCCTGGAAAGAATATAAGAGCCAAAAGAAGATAGGAGTGCTGTAAAACTGTATTCTGGACACACCATGGCCATTGCACTCATGCATTTGCTGCGGCTAGGGTTACCTGTACAAGAGTTGCACAGTGTTGGGACTTCAGCTCTCCAACATGCATGGAAGAGAGGGCCTCATGAGGCCTAACCCTGCACTGAGAGACTATGGGAAGTTGATGGTTGCTGGGGTAGGAGTATCATTTTCTTCAATGGTGTAACTCCTGGTAAGTTGAGTGTACTCCAGTAATAACCCCCACTCACGTTCATATAAGCGACTATGCTTAAAATCAATGGATTGCAAAAATAAAAGAAGAGAAGGAGGAAAAAGAAGAGGAAGAGAAGGAAAAAGAGGAGAAAGGGAGTACAAAGAAGAAGAAGAGGAGGAGGAGGAAGGGGAAGATGAAGATGAAGAAAAAGAAAAAGGAGGAAGAGGAGGAAAATGAGGAGAAAGGGAAGAAGAGGAAGAGGAGGAAGAAGGAGAAGAAAAATTTTAAGGAAAGGGAGAAGGAAGAGGAGAAGAAGAAGAAGAAGAAGAAGAAGAAGAAGAAGAAGAAGAAGAAGGAGGAGGAGGAGGAGGAGGAGGAGGAGGAGGAAGAATTATTAAAACAGGAAGGGTGCTTCTTGGAAAGAAGGAATGAGAAAGGATGATAGGGGTAAAAATAACCAAAATTCACCCTGTACATGGATAAAATTGTCAAACAGTAATAAAAATAAGATGGAAAATGATCAAGGAATATATCTAATTCTGACCTTTGTTTCCCACATGCATGCACACATACACATGTACATGTACCCACTTATGCATGGGCACACACACACACACAAACATACACATATAGGCATACATAAAATTCAGTCTGCTGTACAATGAATTGAACTATTAGGAAAGAGAAGGAGGGATGTGATCAGGTAGATGTGATAAAGGAAAGGATAAAACCATCATAGCCTTGGAAGGTGAGTTCTGTGTGCTCGCTTCATTCACAGGTTCAGCCATTGTTGTCCACACTTTTGGCTTTTACCCTTCTGTGTTCACACCATGAAGACCTTACTGCCCTGATGCTCATCGTACTCTGGTAAGTTCAGGGAACTTCTCTCAGAGAAAGTACAAACATATTGTGGTGATTTAAATGAGAGTGTCCCCCGATAGGCTTTAAATATTCAGACATTTTGTCTCCAGTTGGTGGCACTGTTCTTGGAGGTCTTAGAAGGTGTGGCCGTGCTGGAGGAAGTATGTCACTGGGGGCAGGCTTAGTGAGTTTAACAAGCCTTGTGGTCTCCAGTCTCTCTCTCTCTCTCTCTCTGCTTCCTGTGCTCATTGGGAGATGTGACCCTCTGCTTGCTGCTCCAGCCCCGGCCACCATGCTTCCCGCCACAATGGACTCTGATTCCCTGGAATTGTCAATTGTAAGCTCAAAAAAAACTCTTCCTTTTATAAGTTCCCTTGCTCATGGTGGTTTTATAACAGCAACAGAAAGGTGACAGGGCTGGAGAGATGGCCTAGCGGTTAAGAGCGCGGACCGCTCTTACAGAGGACCCGGGTTCGATCCCCAGCACCCACATGGTGGCTCGAGAGCTGTCTGAAACTCCAATTCCAGGAGAACTCCAGTTCCAGGGGAATCCGACACCTTCTTCTGACCTCCGCGGCATTGCACGACACGGGTGCACAGACCTGCATGCAGACAGTACATTCATACACATATGGAAATAAATAAAATTAATAAAAAAAAAAGAAAGGTGACTAATACACATATGATGAGTGAAACCATCATTTCAAGTTCTCAATTTCTAATTTGAGTTTCCTGGCCTCCAAGGACCAATCAGAACAAGCCAGTTGAGGCTACCAGCACTTCATTTTCATTGAAGGTACAAAACTACTAAGAGACCCAGATCTACTTGACCAAAAAGTAACATTCAGGGTTTTTCCTTTACCTATTTTTAATTTGATAAAATATGTATAATATGCTACGAGATGACACAGCAGATAAAAGTACTTGCTACAAAAGCCTGAGAGCTGAACTCAATCTCTGGATCCCATAGTGGAAGGAGAGAACTGATTCCCAACAGTGGTCCTCTGACTTCCACATACACATGAGGCCACCTAGACATACACACACATCATACACACAATAATAAATTAAATAAAAATTTAAATGTACATACATAATATAAATTTTATCATTATCTTAATCCATTCATGCTGATATAATAAAATACCATGGATTAAGTATTTTACAAATTGATAATAATTTATTTCTCACAGTTCTGAAGGCTGGAAAGTCTTCCATCAAAGCACTTGGGAGAGTTAGTTTATGTCAAGTGAGGGCTGTTCTCTGCTTCCAAGATGGCATATCGTTGGTTTCTCCTTCAGAGGGGATAAGTGCTGTGTTCTCACACAGCCTAAGGAGAGAGGGAGAAGGATCTTTTTCATAAGGAACCATGTTAATTACTTTTCTCATTACTGTGACAAAATACCTGACCAAAAATAAAACAACAGGAAGGAAGAATTGACTCTGGCTCCCAGTTTGAGGGTACAGTCCATGACAGCAGAGAGGGCATGGCAGCAGAAGTGTGAGGAGCTGTTGACATTGCATTCATAATGAGGAAGCAGAAAGACGTGATTACTTGTGCCAAGTTTGCTTTCTCCTTTTTCTTCTCTAGGACTACGGTCCATGGAATGGCACTTCCGGCACCCAGGGTAGGACCTCCCACACCTAGGGTAGGACCTCCCACACCCAGGGTAGGACCTCCCATACCCAGGGTAGGACCTCCCACCTCAGTCAAACTTTCCTGGAAATACCCTAATAGACGCACATAGAGGTATGATTCCATGATGATTCTTATTTTTATTTTATTTATTTATTTTGCGTGTGTGTGTGCGTGTCCCCATGTGTGTGTGCCTACTTGTCCATATGTGCTCTATGTGTGTGCAGGTGTCTGCAGAAACCAAAAGAGGGTGTCAGAACTGTAGGGAAACCCAGCTTGAATTGCAGGCTAGCTTTCCAGCTGGCATGCCTCAAGACACTGCAATGGCCAAGAGTCTGGAGGAGCAAGCAGCGTGGCCTAGGTACATGGTGCTGGGTGGAGCAAGGTGTGCAGTGGCGTGGAATTGAAGGGCCTATGATTGGTCCTGGGAACTGACATCACTTGGTTTATAAAAGCAAGCTGTGGCAAGGAGTAAATTTGAATTTCATAGTAACATCATCACGGAATTCCTGGCCGTTATTTTTATTAATTATTGTGCGTATACAGGCTAAGGTAGGCCTGGATTTCGTTCAGGTGACCTGTGGGTTGGAAAGAGATTCCTTTGCAGATCACCAATCTGGGTAGCTGGTGTTGTATTGGTATTGGCTGAAGGGAGGCGATCAGCCATCAGCTTGAAATTCCTGTCCAGGCCCTGGGCAGGTGAGAAGTCACGACCAAGAGTGTCTCGTGGGTCCAGGCTAAGAGCCTAAGTTGGAGTTACCACTTAGGTTGGGCTAGGGGAAGTAGCCAGCTGGTCTCTGCACCGAGAGGCCAGCTCCCCACAGTGCCCGCAAAGCGGGTGCTGTGTCTCCACCACCCTTAGCAGGACCACATGATCCCTGTTCGGCATAAAAAAAGAAAGTTTCCTACACAGAACCCCTGCTAGAGTTATAAATTGTGAACAGCTCAGTGTGGGTGCTGGGAACCAAACCTGGGTCCTTTGCAAAGAGCAGCAAGTGCTCTTAGCTACTGAGCCATCTCTCCAGCCCTCTCCATGATAATTCTAAATATGATCAGATTGACAGTGAAGATTAACCATCACAGGTGTTATTAGTTCGTTCATGAAGAGAAAGCTCTCATGACTTACTTAATCACTTCCCAAAAGATTTCTTCTCTGTGTACCAACATAGTAGACACAGTCTCAACACATGAATTTGGGAGACTCTCAATCCAATAGCAATTAATTTCATCATTTTTAAAATTTTTATTTATGATTTTATTTTATGTGCATGAGTATGTTACCTGCATGTATGCAAGTACACCAGTGTTGTGCAATGCCCGTGGAGGTCGGAAGAAGCCATTGGATTCCTTGAAACTGGAGTTATAGACAGTTGTTAGTTGCTATGTAGGTGCTAGGAATCAAACCCAGGTTCTCTGAGAGAGCAGCAATTTCTCTTAACCACTGAGTCATCTCTTCAGCCCCATCTTTACCATTTTAAACACAGTTCAGTAGTATGGAATACATTCAAAATTTGCAGCCATCACTACCTTCAACCTCCATTACTCCTTCTATCTTGTAAAACTGAAGCTCTATAAATATGAAAGAAGTCCTTTCTCCAACTTCCCTCCAGCCTATGGTTGCAATCTATTTTCTGTCTTCATGACTGTTTACATGACTATTTACATGAATGTTAACGTTTCTACTCTACCGCAGGTAAACTGTATTGTACATTTGCCCTTTTTGTATGTTATTTCACTTATTGAATTGCTACACACTTGGGTTGCTTCCATATTTTAACTATTGTGAATAATGTTACTATGAGCAAGCATATGCAAGTATCTATTCCAGACTTTTTTTTTTCAATTCTTTTGGCTATATATCTAGAAGTAAGTTTTCCCATACAATTCTATTTTAATTCTTTTTTTTAATTTTTTTATTATTAATTTTATTTATTTCTGTATGTGTTTGAATGTACTGTCTACATGCAAGTTTGTGCACCCGTGTCGTGCAATGCTGCAGAGGTCAGAAGAGGGCCTCAGATTCCCCTGGAACTGGAGTTCTCCTGGAATTGGAGTTTCAGACGGTTTTCAGATGCCAAGTGGGTGCTGGGGATCGAACCCGGGTCCTCTGTAAGAGCGGTCGGCACTCTTAACCACTAGGCCATCTCTCCAGCCCCTTAATTCTTGAAGAACCATCATACTGTTTCCATAACTGTACACAGACTCCAATTTCTCCACATCTTTGCTGACACTCTATTATTATTATTACATTATTATTAATAGTAGTCATCCTAATGGGCATGGGGTGTTATGTCATTGTAGGGCTTATTGTCACTTCACAATTAATGATACTGTGGATCTTTTCCTGTTCTTACTGGTCTTTTGTATATCCTCTTAGGAGAAAGGTCATTTGCCCACCTTAAAAAAAAATTTATGCCAGGCATGGTGACACACACCTTTAATCCCAGCACTCAGGAGGCAGAGGCAGGTGGATCTCTGTGAGTTCAAGGCCAGCTTGATCTACATAGTGAGCTCCAGGCCAGCTGGGACTAAAGAGAGACCCTGTCTCAAAAAAGACCAAAAAAAAATATATTTTACATTTATTCACTTATTGAGTGTGTGTACGTGTGTAGATGTACATGTGCCACAGTGCATGTGTAGAGGTCAGAGGACAATTCATGGAAGTCGGGTATCTCCTTCCATCATGTGGGTGCCAGGCATTTATTCACTTATTGAGTGTGTGTATGTGTGTAGATGTACATGTGCCACAGCTCATGTGTAGAGGTCAGAGGACAATTCATGGAAGTCAGGTATCTCCTTCCACCATGTGGGTGCCAGGGATTGAGATCCGGCTGTCAACCTTAGCAGTAAGTCCCTTTACCTGCTGAGCCATCTCACAGGCCTGCGCTTAAACATTTTGGGTTTTGCTGCTTGTATTTTGTTATGGTTTTTTTGGTATTTTTGAGGCAGGGTCTCCCTTTTAGTACCAGCTGTCCTGGAGCCCGCTCTTTTCCTGGCCTACTTGTACTGGCTAGAATTTCTAGTGCTATAATGAACAGAAGTGGAAAGACCAAGCATTCTTATCTCTGATTTTGGAAGAAAACCTTTCACTTTTGTAAGAGTGGTAGTAGCTGTGGGTTTTCATACATTCCTTTATTATGCTGAGGGTGTGTCCATCTATTCTTTGTTTCATGTTTTCCTCATGCCAGGGTATTGAATGCTATCAGTTGTCTTTTCTGTAACAATTGAGATAATCACAAGGGCTTGCATCTCAGCAATACTTACCTTTAGGTCATAATACATAACAGTGTAATTTGATGGAGAATCCACCTTGTTACTTTGTTAAAGGAAATTCATCTGTATTTTCTTCATAATATTTTTGGCTTTAAATCTGAGATATGCTGGCTTCATAGAGTAAGTTAGGAAGTATGTCTCACTGCTTTTGAGTTCCTGTATTTCAGTTATTGTACTTTTTAACTTCAGAACTCTTTTTAGAGTCTCAATAGACATTATATCTCTTCACTGATATTTACATTTTATCTATACTTTTAAATTTTGTTTGAGTTTGTGTTTTGTTACAGTACTGGGGATTGAACCTAGAGCCTTGCACATGCTAGGCAAGCACTCTGTCACTAAGCTATAGTCCCAGCCCTCTCTTTACTTTCTTTTTAAAGACAGGGTCAAAGTAAGTTGCCCAGGCTTGCCCTGTACTTAGTAAAACAAGCTGCTCTTGAACTTGTGATCCTTTGCTTCAGTCTCCTGAGTGATAGGATTATAGCCCTGTATCACCAAACTTGGCCATACATTGTTTTCTTGACTTTCTCCAGATTGTCCTTTAATTTGCTTAATACATTTAAGACCTTTAAAATCTTTGTCTAGTAGATCTGTCATCAGAGCTTTCTTACAGACAACTGCTGTTGCTTTTTACCCCCCTTTGCATAGGTCATATTTTCTGTTTCTTTGTATGCCTTGTGATTTTTTTTGTGGGTCTTGAAAACTTGACACTTGAATCTAATAATGTGGTGACTCTAGAAGTAAATTATGCCCTTCTAACTCAAGGTTTTCTGGATTTTAATGATTATTTCTGCTTATTGTTTTTTTGTTCTGCTTTTATTTATTTATTACTAAGTGTTATTCTGTACCAAGAACTAGCCTAAAGTAAAATTTAGGTTCTTTGTGGGTCTTATCTGAGCCTGCGCCCTTCCCTGGGCATGCAGTCACCTTCTAATCTCCATGTGCATTTGCTTTTGCATGTCCTGATCTTTAATTTCTGTTTTATGAAAGTGGAAAAAGAAAAGTATGGAGGGGACAGGGCTTGTAAATGCCCTGGAAAACACTTCAGGTGGGGGATGGGAGAGTTGAAGCAGTGGGAAGAAGTAAGACATCAATGCCTGCCTACCTCTTCACTTCAGTCTGTTATAAAAAGCAACAATCTGTGCTTGTGATCGGAGCAAAGATCCTTAAGATTTGGAAGACATGGTCTGTTTTGCCTACTTTGGCTCCTGCAAGCTATGCTTAAGTTTCTCTAAGAACATTGAGCAACTGGCTAAATGCAATGGGGGAGTTCAGGGCAGGCAACTATACTATACTATATTATACTATACTGTACTATTATACTAAACTATATACTATATATATTACACTATACTATGATATACTGTGTATACCATACTATACTATACCATATATACTATTCTAGAATATACTACATATACTATATATATAGTGTATTATATTTACTGTATATTATACTATATATACTTTACTATACTCTATACCTTGCTATAATATATTATATATACTATACTGTGTTATACTAAATATACTACACTATATTATATTATACTATATATACTATACAATATACTATATATACTATACTGTACTATACTATTTACTGTCCAAATCTTTCCCTGAAAATTGTAAAGCTTCAATAGATTCCAGAGTTTGAGAATTTTTGCATCAGACAGATTCTAGCAGTACAACTGTCTAAGAAGACAGCTTTCTGATACAATTTAACCATTCATCTTCCCTTATTTTCATTCTATACCCTTGTTCATTCCATTTGACTTCTCCTTTGTGTTTTCCACATTTCTTCTTACACGGAGAATAAACACACTTCAAAGTAATGACTGCTTTGCAAATAAGGGAGATTTTCTTTCCAAAATTCTAAATGTTTTCTTTCTCTATGCTGAGTTGCAACATGCTTCAAGATTGAAATGAAGGCCATATCCACAGAATTTTATCTGAACCATTGAATGAGTTTATAAAACTTGCAACACTTTTGTGAGGTTCTTCTTATCTCTTCACTATATGGTCATAATATGTGTCCTCAACCTCGCAGCCGACCCTAGCCTTCAGACCTTAGTTCCCTCGGGATATCAGCCAAAGAACTGGGTTTGTTTGGCTTTTTCTTAAGGTCTCATAGCTTCTCAATTCTTAAAAGTTTGTCTAATGTCTCTGAGAATTTGCAAAGGATATATACACTCTCCCAAAGTCTACTTTTGACAGCTTTAAAAAAAAAGGGGGGGGGATGGCTGGAGAGATAGCCTAGTGGTTAAGAGCGCCGACTGCTCTTGCAGAGGACCCGGGTTCGATCCCCAGCACCCACATGGTGGCTGAGAACTGTCTGTAACTCCAATTCCAGGAGAACTCCAGTTCCAGGGGAATCCGACACCCTCTTCTGACCTCCGAGGCATTGCACGACACGGGTGCACAAACCTACATGCAGACAGTACATTCATACACATGGAAAATAAATAAATAAAATTTAAAAAAAAAAAGATTTCTGAGCTGGAGAGACAGCTCAGCAGTTAAGAGCACTGACTGCTCTTCCAGAAGACCTGGGTTTGATTCTCAGCACCCACATAGCAGCAAACAACCATCTGTTAACTCCAGTTTCAGGGAATCTGATGCCCTCTTCTGACCTCCACTGGCATTGCACAACACAGGTGCACTTACATACATTCAGGCAATGAACTCATAGACATAAAGTAAAAATAATAAATAAAAAATCTTTGAAAGATTTCTGCTGGGCATAGTGGAACAGCACTTGGGAGACAAAGGAAGGAATATCTCTGTGAGATGTAGGCCAGCCTGGTCAACGTAGCATTTTCTCCAGCTGGTAAGATTTCTGGATTGTAAAATGTTACTGGTAATCTAAAAAGAAATCCAAGCAAATCTCAAGCAGACTACATTTTCAACACATAAACCAGTCAAAAGTTTGGGATTTATATGCTGCTTTTACTGTGGCACTAAATATTGTGGGACATCTAATCTGACCCACCTCTTGTCTTCCCTTTAATATGGAATATGACATAGGAAACTAGATCAATGTTATACTTACCATCATTCCAAAGAATTTTGGGTTGTACTAGCAAACCTCCGCAGATAAGAGTAAGATTATGTCACCCAGTCTATTGTCAGTACATTAGTATCTGCTGGCTTCTAAACTCCCAATATCATGAACAATGTCTGTTTTTACATTATAGCTTACCTAAAATCCAAGACAATGTCTGGCATATAGTAAGCTCTTGATATGTTTGTGGAATGAATAGTTCCACTCAGTTTGAGCATAACCAATTGCACAGACTTCTGCATATAATTCTTTAATCCTAAAAATTGTCATATTTCTGGCTAATCCCCTACTTCACACTTATTTTCTCATCATAGTCCTATATCTATGAAAATTATTCAGATGAAGTCATTCTTTGAAGCCTCTGAGGAGTCCTGCTTTAAATCCATGGATCTAGAGAAATCGCAGTTACTAAACTGGTCTATTTATTTCAACTAAAATGTTCTTTTAACTGAATTCCTTCATAAAATTGAAGAAGGATTTTGGTCAAATGACTATTACAGCACATACACTACAGTGAGAACCATCAAAAATAATTTCTCTTTGCAGTGCTAAGGATAGAATGCATGGCTTTACACACACTAGGCAAGTGCTGTTCTGCTGAGTCCCACCCACAAAGATAATATAGACAACAACAGAATACTAATACGAATATTCTCAAGACAGAAAGACAGGAAGAAAAGTCATGTGCTTGGCACTTCTTAAAGGGTTATGATTAGAAAACAATGATAAGATCAAGGTTTTCTAAAGCCATACAAAATGGCACCAAGGCTATCATTTTATTTGGATATCTTTACAGTCTTACGTGCCAGAAGGACTAAAATGACCCTGTGGAATGATGGAAGCACACTTCCTTTAGCACTGCTTTGAATAGCATTGCTGTTGTTTCTCAAGAATTGTGCAAAAGCTCTGTGCATGCGGAGGGTGAGGTGGGGGAGTGTAAAACACAGAACATTGTTTTGCTGCTTTGATGAGTAGTTCTCTTCTGATTAATCGATAAATACTAAATCATCATGCACTGTGCCGACATTTCCTCAGTTTAAGTGGACATGCCAATCTGTTTCTGCACTCAAGCGTGCTAAAAGTAATAGCAAAGAAAAACCGGGAGGGGAATTTTATTTCATGTCTTGGTAAATAATTTGGGCCTGTAGTCATTAAAGAAAGATGACATCATGAACTTCGCAGATAAATGGATGGAACTCGAAGCCATTATGCTAAGTGAAGTAACACAGCCCCCTCCCAAATAAAAACAAATGGGGATGGCTTCCCTCATTTGTGGATGCTAGTACCAAATCCCCCAATTGAAAGGCAAGTTGAGCAATGTTATTGTTTATTTCTTTCTATCTGAAAGCAACTGTGATGTTATAATGTGAATCTCTTAATGAGCCCTAGAATTAACTTACCACTTACTTTCAGACATGGTAATTAATGTATATGGGTGGAAGGTATATATTCATATTTTAGAGTAATATAAAATTAAAGGGAAAAATGTGAACTCCTAAACATATATTGGAGTTAACATATGGTTTATTCCTGGAGGACATAATTCTGGTACATATATGACACTTATTTATATAGCATATTTTGGAGCAGTACAATTGGGAGGGAACCACAACAACATAAAGACTGGGTTAAATTCTGCCCCAAACAATAAACCTTTGCAGAGGAAAAACTTTAAAAAGACTGAGAGAAGCCAGGCATGGTGGTGCACGCCTTTAATCCACACTTTGGGAGGCAGAGGCAGGCGGATCTTTGTGAGTTCAAGGCCAGCCTGGTCTACAGAGTGAGTTCCAGGACAGCTGGGGCTATAGGGAGACCCTGTCTCAAAAAGAAAAAAAAAAAAAAAAAAGACTGAGAGAAAGATTCAGGACATGTATGGTAGAATACATGAACTGGGGTGGGGTGGGAGGAAGGGAAAGGAGAATATGTCTAAATTGAACTGAAAAATGATGTCTGAAATACACAAAACATCAATAAAAGTATATTTAAAAAATTAAAAATGTTGGGGTGTAGGATGGTGTGGAACTGGAGGTGCTCCACAAAGACCAAGCAGAAGAATTATCTTCAATTCTAAAATGCTTAAGGAAAATCAGTGTCTTCTAGGAACTAGAACAAAAAAAGCTATGTGGCAGCTCAGAGCACATAGGAATGGAGATCGTCCTCTGGACCTTTGCAGCCAAAAAGACAGCTTTATGAAAAGTGAAAGAAAAACATAAAGTAGGGGACATTTCTTTTATCAGGATATTTGAGGATAAAAACAAAATTGCCTGTACAATGTTTAGAATATAATTTCATGAAGTTATCTATTGAGAGATAAGATTCTACTCCTGATAAATGTATTTCTGAGCTAACAGATATGACTATATTGAAGTACCTACAATTGGAAACTTAAAACTTTTAACTAAAGTATTAAAAACTACATGGTTGATTCAACTAAAGCAAAGAGTAATTTTTTAACTAACCTCATGTCTAGCAGTAGAAAGCATAGTGACTTAATTAAGCAATATGCTTAGTAATTGTAAGATTTTCCCAAAGTAAAAACAATCCAAACTTTTGCAATATATGCTGAAATGTACCCAGTATTACTTAGATATGTAAGAATTACACATAATTTTTGATAATCTGATTTTGTCCTTGAGTTTCCACTACCAGTGATAATTGAAAAACAAGTGTACTGTCTACTTAAAATTATCTATCCCTTTCATCTAAAAGTTTCCTAATCAAGCCATAGTTTCAACTCAGTAAAGACATTTCTCACAGATTGAGGGTCTCTTCTCCTCTTTTGCTAAAACTGTTTCTGAGTAGAGACTAAGGTTTGTATGTCTTAAAAGAACTTTGGTCGTATGTGGTGATCCTGATTTGTGTGCCTAATATACTAATCACATATAGCCCTTCAGCACATAAAATGTGGTTATTCTAGATGAAGATGTTCCATTAATATAAAATATGGGCTAGATTTCAAATACTTTGTATAAAAAAATAAAATACTAGCTGGGCATGGTGGCGCACGCCTTTAATCCTAGCACTTGGGAGGCAGAGGCAGGCAGATCTTTGTGAGTTCAAGGCCAGCCTGGTCTACAGAGTGAATTCCAGGACAGCTGGGGCTACAGGGAGACCCTGTCTTGAAAAGATAAATAAATAAATAAATAAATAAATAAATAAATGCCACTGGCAAGGCTTCAAAAAAAATAAATAAATAAAATAAAATACTGCATTTATTAGTAAAATTATATCTGGAATTTAATATTTCTATAGTGAATACAAGTGGAAACAAAATATTTTAATATATTTGGTTAAATAAAATGTTAACTATTTTTAGCTAATTTCATTGTAACCTTTTAATGGTGGCTAGTAGACAATTTTTTTTTGTGGTCTTTTTCAAGACAGAGTCTCCCTGTAGCCCCAGCTGTCCTGGAACTCACTCTGTAGACTAGGCTGGCCTTGAACTCACAAAGATCCTCCTGCTTCTGCCTCCCAAGTGCTAGGATTAAAGGCATATGCCACCACGCCCCAGCTTAGTAGACAATTTTAAGTTGTATGTGCACCTTACATTGTATTTCCTTTGGAAAGCACCCTGGATGTCTTGTCTTCAATGCAGGGCAGGTGGTCCATCTGTTCCCAACACAGCTGGCAAGGGATCTGCTAAGAAGGGTCAAGTTCTGCATGGTAACCATACCAATGAGACCAGTGAGGACAATATTCCCCACTGTGACCTCCACTTATAACTTCCCCACTAGCTCCAGTTTTCTTGCCCATACCAAGCTATTTTGATCTACTAGCAGTATCTCTACTTCCTGCCTCTATGTAGTATATGAAGGTTTTAAGCTAAAGACAAGATTTCAGGCTTGTCTCCTTTGATTCTTCCTTCTCTTAATGAGCTATGATGACACATGACATATCGGGAAAGAGTAGAAACTCGCATGTTATCAAATTCTTTAGTGAGCTATATGAGGTCACTATCATCATGTCATACCCATCCTTTGCCCGAAGCTCCAGAGACATGGTTAATCAAATTAATGTTCTGGAACCCAGTTACTGCTTGTCCTCTCTGTTGGCATCCGTTTGTACTCTATTTCTTTTTCTCCCGTTACATAAAATTTTTCCCTTCTCTTCCTGCCTGATGGGTAATTCCTGTCCACCATGTTGTCTATGGGTTCTTAATTGTGGATTTTGATAGAATTCTAGAAATATGTTCACAAGATTTGGTTTTTGATATTCAAAGGAGAGCTTTCATCACATAGAACTGCTGAGCTCTACAGGAGAATATTATGACATCCCTAACATAGTGACATAACAAATGCATGACTTCCCATTTTACCTAGACTGATAGTACTTCTTGCTTCTTGTCTTCATATAAATCATTCAGTCCCTTTCTTTATTTTGTGTTAAAAATAGAGCCAGGAAGATGGCTTAGCCATCAAGCCCAGTGACCTATATACAATCCCTAGACCCCACATGGTAGAAAGAGAAAGCCAATGTCCACATGTTGCCCTCTGACTTCCCACCCTGCACACATACACTAAAAAAATAAGTGTAAAATAAATTTTTATAAAAGGAAAGGCTAGGACTAGAGAGATAGCTTACTGGTTAGAGTACTGGGTGTTCTTCCAGATGATACAGGTTTTCTTCCTAACACCCCCACCCACTTACTCAAGTAAGTAACTTGAGTTCCAGGATATCCAACACCCTCGTCTGGCCTCCACGGGCCTTTCATGAAACAGTGCACTTACAGAAATGCAAGCAAAGCATTCATATACACAACATAAAAATAAGTAAATATGGGGCTGGAAAGATGGCCTGGTGGTTAAGAGCACCGAATGCTCTTGCAGAGGACCCAGGTTCAGTCCCCAGCACACACATGGCAGCTGAGAACCATCTGTAACTCCAATTTCAGGAGAACTCCAGTTCCAGGGGAATCCGATGCCCTCTTCTGACCTCCTCGGCATTGCACAACACGGGTGCACAAACCTACATGAAGACAGTGTATTTAAATAAATAAATAAGTAAATAAATAAATAAATAAATAAATACATAAATAAATACATAAATAAATACATAAATAAATACATAAATAAATAAAAAATAAAAATATTTTTTAAAATAATAAGTAAATAAAAAATTGGAAAGGCATGGGTAAGAACAAATTTCAATTTAAAAAATAGCTTAGTTGTATGTACAGTCACTTAAATTTGTACATACTAATTTTCAAAATTGAAGAAGTATAAAACCAAACCACAAAAAAAATCTCCAAATACCAGCACCAACAGCAGATGTCAAATGCTACTAAAAATGTTGTATTTTTCCAGATTCTATTATTTCAGATTCCTGTGTTTAGCACTCAATATAAAATAAATAGAATCATTCTTTAGTTTCATTTTTGCAGAAACAAAAATAGATTCTTGCAGATATATTTTCCTATGAATTAATATGGAGATATATATAGATATATATAGATATATAGATATATAGATATATAGATATATAGATATATAGATATATAGATATGCAGACACACACACATTCTTTTTTATTTTTTTAGTTTTTGGGTTTTTTTGGTATTTTTGAGGCAGGGTCTCACTTTTAGTACCAGCTATCCTGGAACTCGCGCAGTAGACCAGGCTGGCCTTGAACTCACAGAGATCCGCCTACCTCTACCTCCCAAGTGGGATTAAAGGCGTGCACCACCACACTGGGCTCACACACACTTTTTTGGAGACAGGGGTTCACTATGTTGACCTGGCTGGCCTGGAACTCACTATGTATATCAGGCTGGCTTCAGATTCAGAGATCTCCTTGACTCTCTGAGTGCTGAGCTCAAAGGTATGTACCACCATGCCAGCAAGGACCTTAACTTCCTGTCCAATCCCATATCAATGGGTTTGGGAGTAGTGAGCTAAAATAAACAAATCCAGAGTAAACATCTTATTGCATGTATCCTGCACAGTAGAGTTATCCCTTTGTATTAAGGTTCTTAGAGGTGAGATGGTGGGTCAAAGGATATACACATTTTACATTTTTGTACATTGTGCCAAACTGCCTTCCAGGAAGACTTCAGCTCCTATAGCAATCATCCAGTAAAGTCTTTTAAAACTTTATAGATGTGTTGGACCTAGAGATGGCTCAGTGGTTAAGAGCACTGGCTGTTCTTGCACAAGACCCGGGTTTGTATCTCAGCACCCACATGGTGGCTAACAACTGTCTGTAACTGCAGGGCCAAGGGGTCTGATGCCCTCTTCTGTCATCTTCTGGCATTGCATGACACTGGTGTGCTTACACACATGCAGCTATAATGCTCATACACATAGAAATTAAAATTTTTTTAAAGAAATTTAAAAATTAAAAAAAGAAAAAATTCTGTAGATGTGGAAATTATCTTTCACAGATCTCAGTTAAATAAAAGAATTCTCTGTTGAACCAGGTCATTTCCCACCCTCATCTTCCTCCTCCTCATTCAGTGGCTTGGACTTCATTGTACATATACTCTTTTTTTTTTTATGTGTATGAATGTACTGTCTGTATGTAGGTTTATGCACCCATGTCATGCAATGCCACGGAGGTCAGAAGAGGGCGTCGGATTCCCCTGGAACTGGAGTTACAGACAGTTCTCAGCTGCTATGTGGGTGCTGGGGATCGAACCCAGGTCCTCTGCAAGAGCAGTCGGCACTCTTAACCGCTAGGCCATCTTTCCAGCCCCTGTACATGTACTCTTACAGTTCCTTTAACTCCATGGAAATTGCTGTTGTAAGACTACTATGTTACACAAAATGAAAGAACAAGAGCTTTGTTTGAGAAATATAAAAGGAGAGGAATCAAGATTTGAGGTTTTATATGGTGATCAAGATCTGAAAGCTTTCTGATTAGCGCAAAGGGACTTGGGGTTATGGAGGAGAGGAGAAATGTCCTCACTTAAGGTCTCTGTCCATCATTGGCTGAGGTTGCCCATAAAGTGCATGGCCTCAGTCTGAAGGCCAAGGCAGTACACAAAGAACCTAACAGCTAGACTCTACCCATGCACTGCCAGATTCAATCTGAAAGAGAATCTGAACAGTGAACGTCCATGTGCATCTAAACCACCATAACCTGTTTTTGGAAGCAAATATGTTGCTCCTCTGGGTTCTGTCTTAGGTTTTGCTCTTTTTGTACCCCACACACTCTGCCTTGAAAGTCTCATTCAGATTAATACTTTCAATATGACGATGGCTGGCAAGTATCTGGCTCTGGTCAAGTTCTGCATCCTAAGCTCTAGACCTGTATAACCAATAGACTTCTAGACATTTGCCCATCTCACAGGCACTATAATCCTAACTGAAGTCTTTATTTTCCCTCCAAACCTATTCCTTCTTCGTTATTTTGTACATCAGTAAATGGCTTGCTTATCTACCCTAGTATCTATCATGCCCACCTCCTTCCTCTCCACTGCCTTTCATAAGCGATCGCTGAGTCCTGTCTTTCAAACCCTATCTCCCACCTCTACCATTACCTTCTTTCAGGCCATGGCATTTTTCTCTTCTAAGACATTGCAATGACCTCCAAATCGGTTTCCTTCCTTTTTGATTTGTGTTTCATCTTCCTCCAACTTCATTATGAAGGCAGTAAATGAAACTTTAAACAATCATATGTCTGGTGAAAGAAATGCAGATTAAAGTAACAGGGAAATGTATATTTCATCATTTTTAAATATATAGTGAAATATAATTTTGGTAGTTTTGGAGAAATTTAATTTTCTTTAAAAAAAGCTATTGTATATACTTCCTGTGGCTGAAATAATAAGTCACCACAGCCTTGTGGCTTAAAACAACAGAAATTTATTCTCTTACATTTCTGGAGGACAAAAGTCTGAAATCAAGATGTTGCCAGGCAACACCCCTTTGGGCACTCTGAAATAAATTCCTTTCTTACTTCAGTCTTCTGGGAACTTCTACTATGACATGCCTGGTTTGTTACCACATCACTCCAAACCCTGCCTCCTTCTCCTCATCACTTTTTCTTCTGTGTACCTGCCTCAAAACTCCTTTTGCCCCTGTTTTATAAGAATATATGAGATTCCATTTAAGCCTCATCTGACTATTCCAGGATAAGCCTTCCTCTCACAACCTGTAATTTATTACATCTTTGCGATATGTATTAGTCAGGGTTCTCTAAAGAAACAGAAGCAACAGGACGAATATATAGCTATATACAATTTATTGATTTGCTCACGTGACAGAGCTCAAGTAGTCCAACAATAGCCGTGCCGCACTGGAGAGGCTGAGAATCCAGGGAACTGCTCAGCCTGCAAGGCTGGATGTCTCAGTAGTCCCAATCTGGTGCTGAAGACCCGGTGGATTCCAGGAGATCTGCCGGTCTCAGTACACGCTGGGATCCAAAGGGTTGATCACAGCAGTAAGACAAACTCACCAGTGAGAGAGAGGCAAGCCACAGGAAAAAGGGACCAGCTCCCCCTGTAGTGGCCTTTTATACTGCCTGCCAGCAGAAGGTAACGCCCACATTTGGGGTGGGCCATCCGGGTTGAGGTGGTCCAATCCGAAGATCCTTTTTCTCTCATTTGTTCCTTAGTCCAGTCGAGTTGACACCCAGGATTAACCATCACACCATATAAGGCAATATTTGCACTTTGTCATAGAAAACAACGTATGCCAGCTGGAGAGATGGCCTAGAGGTTAAGAGCGCCGACTGCTCTTGCCAAGGACCCGGGTTCGATCCCCAGCACCCACATGGAGCTGAGAACCGTCTTTAACTCCAGTTCCAGGAGAATCCGACACCCTCTTCTGACCTCCACGGCATTGCACGACATGAGTGCACAAACCTACATGCAGATAGTACATTCATACACATAAAAAAAAAAAAAAGAAAACAACATATGCACAGATTTTCAGGGATTAGGATGTAGAAATAACTTGTAGGAGAAGAGGACATATCATTTGGCCCACTAGATCAGTCAAATTAACAAAAAAAAAAAAGAGAGAGAGAGAGAGAGAGAGAGAAGATTTAAATTTCTCTAGAGTGCAGCTTATGGTAATAAAAATGAACATGGTGACTTCCTAGGGTCCCATTTATCCACATAAGGTAATTGCTTTCTTATTTTCAATGTTCTGTAGGGACAGATCAATCATGACATCTTTGGAGTTTAGTCACTTTCCTAGAAGTTTGGTTTCTTAAGATGATTTCTTCTAAGTTTGGTTTTACTTTGGCTCTAGAAATGTAGTAGCCATGATGGATTTAAACATGTAAAGAATTATCATTTCAAAGTTCCTATGCCTATTCATTTATTCTGGTATCGTGAATTCAATTCCAATTCACATTTCAATGACTAATCTTAAAAACACAAGTGATTATTAAAGTAATGCATGCTCATCAAATATTTAAAATAGTTTAACTAAATAGTATGTACTTTTGTGGATATATAAATGTGAATCTCTGCTTGTCCATATGGAAATATATTATCAAGACAGAGTCCTCAGTGAGGATTATTAAAACAACATTCTGTTCCTTTTTCTCTGTGAAGCCAGCAGCCAAATCTAGAGCTTGTACATTTAGGCAAGTATTCTATCACCGAACTATATCCCCTATCCTATGAATATACATATTTTTTGAAACAGCATATATATATATGTATAATATACATATATATATATAAATATATATAAATAATATAATATTTGTTTTGATTAGACAGAGTCCCCTGTAGCCCCAGCTGGCCCTGGAAATAGCTATATAGAACCAGGCTGGTCTTGAACTCAACAGAGATCCACTGAGCTGGGATAAAGTTGTGTGCCACATGCCTGGCTCCTATGAGTATTTTTAATGGTCTTGGTTGGTCCATGTTATATTAGAGTATTTATGATCTAGCTGTGTGTGTGTGTGGTGTGATGGTNACATGACTTTTCTTCCTGTCTTTCTGTCTTGAGAATATTCGTATTAGTATTCTGTTGTTGTCTATATTATCTTTGTGGGTGGGACTCAGCAGAACAGCACTTGCCTAGTGTGTGTAAAGCCATGCATTCTATCCTTAGCACTGCAAAGAGAAATTATTTTTGATGGTTCTCACTGTAGTGTATGTGCTGTAATAGTCATTTGACCAAAATCCTTCTTCAATTTTATGAAGGAATTCAGTTAAAAGAACATTTTAGTTGAAATAAATAGACCAGTTTAGTAACTGCGATTTCTCTAGATCCATGGATTTAAAGCAGGACTCCTCAGAGGCTTCAAAGAATGACTTCATCTGAATAATTTTCATAGATATAGGACTATGATGAGAAAATAAGTGTGAAGTAGGGGATTAGCCAGAAATATGACAATTTTTAGGATTAAAGAATTATATGCAGAAGTCTGTGCAATTGGTTATGCTCAAACTGAGTGGAACTATTCATTCCACAAACATATCAAGAGCTTACTATATGCCAGACATTGTCTTGGATTTTAGGTAAGCTATAATGTAAAAACAGACATTGTTCATGATATTGGGAGTTTAGAAGCCAGCAGATACTAATGTACTGACAATAGACTGGGTGACATAATCTTACTCTTATCTGCGGAGGTTTGCTAGTACAACCCAAAATTCTTTGGAATGATGGTAAGTATAACATTGATCTAGTTTCCTATGTCATATTCCATATTAAAGGGAAGACAAGAGGTGGGTCAGATTAGATGTCCCACAATATTTAGTGCCACAGTAAAAGCAGCATATAAATCCCAAACTTTTGACTGGTTTATGTGTTGAAAATGTAGTCTGCTTGAGATTTGCTTGGATTTCTTTTTAGATTACCAGTAACATTTTACAATCCAGAAATCTTACCAGCTGGAGAAAATGCTACGTTGACCAGGCTGGCCTACATCTCACAGAGATATTCCTTCCTTTTGTCTCCCAAGTTCTGTTTCCACTATGCCCAGCAAAATCGTTCAAAGCATTTTTTATTTAGTATTTTTACTTTATGTCCTCTGAGTTCATTGCCTGACGGGTATGGAAGTGCCACACTTGTGTTGTTCAATGCCAGTGGAGGTCAGAAGAGGGCATCAAGATTCCCGGAAACTGGGAGTTTAACAGATGGTTTGTGCTGCTATGTGGGATGCTGAGAATCAAACCAAAACAGGTCTTCTGGAAGAGCATCAGTGCTCTTACCTGCTGAGTTTGGCCCGCTCCAGCTCGAAATCGTTTTTTTTTTAAATTTTATTTATTTATTGACATGTGAATATGATGTTCTGTCTGCATATGAGGTTTGTGCACCCGTGTCGTTGCAATGCCTCGGAGGTCAGAAAGAAGGGTGTCGATTCCCCGGAACTGGAGTTCTGAATGGAGTATACGAGACATTCTCAGTGCCACTGATGGGTGCTGGGGATACGAACCCGGGTCCTCTGCAGAGCAGTCGGCGCTCTGTAACCACTAGGCCTATCTCTCAAACAGCCATCCCCCCCCCTTTTTTTTTAAGGCTGTGCAAGTAGACTTGGGAGAGTGTATATATCCTTTGCAAATTCTCAGAGACATTAGACAAACTTTTAAGAATTGAGAAGCTATGAGACCTTAAGAAAAAGCCAAACAAACCCAGTTCTTTGGCTGATATCCCGAGGGAACTAAGGTCTGAAGGCTAGGGTCGGCTGCGAGGTTGAGGACACATATTATGACCATATAGTGAAGAGATAAGAAGAACCTCACAAAAGTGTTGCAAGTTTTATAAACTCATTCAATGGTTCAGATAAAATTCTGTGGATATGGCCTTCATTTCAATCTTGAAGCATGTTGCAACTCAGCATAGAGAAAGAAAACATTTAGAATTTTGGAAAGAAAATCTCCCTTATTTGCAAAGCAGTCATTACTTTGAAGTGTGTTTATTCTCCGTGTAAGAAGAAATGTGGAAAACACAAAGGAGAAGTCAAATGGAATGAACAAGGGTATAGAATGAAAAATAATGAGATGGAATGGTTAAATTGTAGCAGAAGCTTTCTCTTAAACATTTGTAACTGCTAGAAGCTGTCTGATGCAAATTCTCAAACTCTGGAATCTATTGAAGCTTTACAATTTTCAGGGAAAGATTTGGACAGTAATAGTCTAGTACAGTATAGTATAATATAGTAATTGTATAGTATATAGTATAATATAATATAGTGTAGTATATTTAGTATAACACAGTATAGTATATATAATATATATAGCAAGGTATAGAGGATCGTTAAAGTATCTAATAGTAATAATATACCTAAATCTAACCACTATAATATAATAGTCTCTGTAGTCCTTCTCGACGGTATCTCGAGTATAGTACTCGTCTGGGCTCCCCGTTCTCTCATCTCTCGTGTCATATCCTCTCGTCTCTAGTTCGTCTAAATCGTACCTATCTCTCTCACCCCCCCCCACCGGCGGCAGGCCGGCACAGAGCGACGCCTCTGTCCGCTTCTACGCCCCGATATCCGCTCTCTATTACCACTATACTATGCTATACTGTGTCTACCCTACGCTACTCCCCCGCTCGCCTCTTCTAGCCTCGACTCCATATTCCGCTCGATATAAGTGTCTCATCTCTCCAACGGTAATATTATACTACTATATATACTTTACTAACTCTATACCTTGCTACTAGATATTATTCATAATAGTATATAACTGTTTTAGTAACTAAATATAGCTACACTACTGTATATTATACTATATATACTATACAATATACTATATATACTAAACTGTACTATACTATGTACTGTCCAAATTCTTTTCCTGAAAATTGTAAAGCTTCAATAGATTCCAGTTTTGAGAATTTTTGCATCAGACAGATTCTAGCAGTACAACTGTCTAAGAAGACAGCTTTCTGATACAATTTAACCATTCATCTTCCCTTATTTTCATTCTATACCCTTGTTCATTCCATTTGACTTCTCCTTTGTGTTTTCCACATTTCTTCTTACACGGAGAATAAACACACTTCAAAGTAATGACTGCTTTGCAAATAAGGGAGATTTTCTTTCCAAAATTCTAAATGTTTTCTTTCTCTATGCTGAGTTGCAACATGCTTCAAGATTGAAATGAAGGCCATATCCACAGAATTTTATCTGAACCATTGAATGAGTTTAGTAAAACTTGCAACACTTTTGTGAGGTCTTCTTATCTCTTCACTATATGGTCATAATATGTGTCCTCAACCTCGCAGCCGACCCTAGCCTATCAGACCTTAGTTCCCTCGGGATATCAGCCAAAGAACTGGGTTTGTTTGGCTTTTTCTTAAGGTCTCATAGCTTCTCAATTCTTAAAAGTTTGTCTAATGTCTCTGAGAATTTGCAAAGGATATATACACTCTCCCAAAGTCTACTTTTGACAGCTTTAAAAAAAAAGGGGGGGGGATGGCTGGAGAGAGAGCCTAGTGGTTAAGAGCGCCGACTGCTCTTGCAGAGGAACCCTGGGTTCGATCCCCAGCACCCACATTGGTGGCTGAGAACTGTCTGTAACTCTCCAATTCCAGGAGAACCCAGTTACAGGGGAATCCGACACCCTCTTCGTTCCTGACCTCCGGCAGTGGCACGACACCGGGTGCACACGACATGCAGACAGTACATTCATACAAATGGAAAATAAATAAATAAAATTTAAAAAAAAAAAAAGTTCGGAGCTGGAGAGACAGGCTCAAGCAGTTAAGAGCAGGACTGCTCTTCCAGAAGACCTGGGTTTGATTCTCAGCACCCACAATAGCAGCAAAACAACCAATCTGTAACTCCAGTTTCAGGGAATCTGATGCCCTCTTCTGACCTCCACTGGCTTGCACAACACAGGTGCACTTACATACATTCAGGCAATGAACTCATAGACATAAAGTAAAAATAATAAATAAAAAATCTTTTGAAGATTTCTGCTGGGCATAGTGGAACAGCACTTGAGAGCAAGGAGGAAATCTCTGAGATGTAGGCCAGCCTGTCACGTAGCATTTTCTCCAGCTGGTAAGATTTCTGGATTGTAAAATGTTACTGGTAATCTAAAAAGAAATCCAAGCAAATCTCAAGCAGACTACATTTTCAACACATAAACCAGTCAAAAGTTTGGGATTTATATGCTGCTTTTACTGTGGCACTAAATATTGTGGGACATCTAATCTGACCCACCTCTTGTCTTCCCTTTAATATGGAATATGACATAGGAAACTAGATCAATGTTATACTTACCATCATTCCAAAGAATTTTGGGTTGTACTAGCAAACCTCCGCAGATAAGAGTAAGATTATGTCACCCAGTCTATTGTCAGTACATTAGTATCTGCTGGCTTCTAAACTCCCAATATCATGAACAATGTCTGTTTTTACATTATAGCTTACCTAAAATCCAAGACAATGTCTGGCATATAGTAAGCTCTTGATATGTTTGTGGAATGAATAGTTCCACTCAGTTTGAGCATAACCAATTGCACAGACTTCTGCATATAATTCTTTAATCCTAAAAATTGTCATATTTCTGGCTAATCCCCTACTTCACACTTATTTTCTCATCATAGTCCTATATCTATGAAAATTATTCAGATGAAGTCATTCTTTGAAGCCTCTGAGGAGTCCTGCTTTAAATCCATGGATCTAGAGAAATCGCAGTTACTAAACTGGTCTATTTATTTCAACTAAAATGTTCTTTTAACTGAATTCCTTCATAAAATTGAAGAAGGATTTTGGTCAAATGACTATTACAGCACATACACTACAGTGAGAACCATCAAAAATAATTTCTCTTTGCAGTGCTAAGGATAGAATGCATGGCTTTCACACACTAGGCAAGTGCTGTTCTGCTGAGTCCCACCCACAAAGATAATATAGACAACAACAGAATACTAATACGAATATTCTCAAGACAGAAAGACAGGAAGAAAAGTCATGTGCTTGGCACTTCTTAAAGGGTTATGATTAGAAAACAATGATAAGATCAAGGTTTTCTAAAGCCATACAAAATGGCACCAAGGCTATCATTTTATTTGGATATCTTTACAGTCTTACGTGCCAGAAGGACTAAAATGACCCTGTGGAATGATGGAAGCACACTTCCTTAAGCACTGCTTTGAATAGCATTGCTGTTGTTTCTCAAGAATTGTGCAAAAGCTCTGTGCATGCGGAGGGTGAGGTGGGGGAGTGTAAAACACAGAACATTGTTTTGCTGCTTTGATGAGTAGTTCTCTTCTGATTAATCGATAAATACTATAATCATCATGCACTGTGCCGACATTTCCTCAGTTTAAGTGGGACATGCCAATCTGTTTCTGCACTCAAGCGTGCTAAAAGTAATAGGCAAAGAAAAACCGGAGATTTTTTATTTCATGTCTTGGTAAATAATTTGGGCCTGTAGTCATTAAAGAGTGACCCTCATGACTTCGCAGATAATGGATGGAACTCGAAGCCATTATCTAAGTGAATAAAACAAACCTCGCCAAATAAAAAAAAACTTTCCCTCATTTGTGGATGCTAGTACCAAATCCCCCAATTGAAAGGCAAGTTGAGCAATGTTATTGTTTATTTCTTTCTATCTGAAAGCAACTGTGATGTTATAATGTGAATCTCTTAAATGAGCCCTAGAGATTAACTTACCACTTGACTTTCAGACATGGTAGATTAATGTATATTGGTGGAAGGTATATATTCAATTTTAGAGTAATTAAAATTAAAGGGAAAAATGTGAACCTCCTAAACATATATTGGAGTTAACAGATGGTTATTCCTGGAGGACATAATTCTGGTACAATATGACACTTTTATATAGCATATTTTGGAGCAGTACAATTGGAGGGAACCACAACAACAATAAAGACTGGGTTAAATTCTGCCCAAACAATAAACCTTTGCAGAGGAAAAACTTTAAAAAAGACTGAGAGAGCCAGGCATGGTGGTGCACACGCTTTAATCCACACTTTGGGAGGCAGAGGCAGGCGGATCTTTGTGAGTTCAAGGCCAGCCGGTCTACAGAGTGAGTTTCCAGACACGGGGGCTATGGGAGACCTGTCTCCAAAAAGACAAAAAAAAAAAAAAAAAGACTGAGAGAAAGATTCAGACATGTATGGTAGAATACATGAACTGGGGTGGGGTGGGAGAAAGGGAAGGAGAATATGTGCTAAATGAACTGAAAATGATGTCTGAAATACACAAAACATCAATAAAAGTATATTAAAAAATTAAAATGTTGGGTGTGTAGGATGGTGTGGACTGGAGGTGCTCCACAAAGACCAAGCAGAAGAATTATCTTCAATTCTAAAATGCTTAAGGAAAATCAGTGTCTTCTAGGAACTAGAACAAAAAAAGCTATGTGGCAGCTCAGAGCACATAGGAATGGAGATCGTCCTCTGGACCTTTGCAGCCAAAAAGACAGCTTTATGAAAAGTGAAAGAAAAACATAAAGTAGGGGACATTTCTTTTATCAGGATATTTGAGGATAAAAACAAAATTGCCTGTACAATGTTTAGAATATAATTTCATGAAGTTATCTATTGAGAGATAAGATTCTACTCCTGATAAATGTATTTCTGAGCTAACAGATATGACTATATTGAAGTACCTACAATTGGAAACTTAAAACTTTTAACTAAAGTATTAAAAACTACATGGTTGATTCAACTAAAGCAAAGAGTAATTTTTTAACTAACCTCATGTCTAGCAGTAGAAAGCATAGTGACTTAATTAAGCAATATGCTTAGTAATTGTAAGATTTTCCCAAAGTAAAAACAATCCAAACTTTTGCAATATATGCTGAAATGTACCCAGTATTACTTAGATATGTAAGAATTACACATAATTTTTGATAATCTGATTTTGTCCTTGAAGTTTCCACTACCAGTGATAATTGAAAAACAAGTGTACTGTCTACTTAAAATTATCTATCCCTTTCATCTAAAAGTTTCCTAATCAAGCCATAGTTTCAACTCAGTAAAGACATTTCTCACAGATTGAGGGTCTCTTCTCCTCTTTTGCTAAAACTGTTTCTGAGTAGAGACTAAGGTTTGTATGTCTTAAAAGAACTTTGGTCGTATGTGGTGATCCTGATTTGTGTGCCTAATATACTAATCACATATAGCCCTTCAGCACATAAAATGTGGTTATTCTAGATGAAGATGTTCCATTAATATAAAATATGGGCTAGATTTCAAATACTTTGTAAAAAAATAAAATACTAGCTGGGCATGGTGGCGCACGCTTTAATCCTAGCACTTGGGAGGCAGAGGCAGGCAGATCTTTGTGAGTTCAAGGCCAGCCTGGTCTACAGAGTGAATTCCAGAGACAGCTGGGGGCACAGGGAGACCCTGTCTTGAAAAGATAATATAAATATAAATAAAAATAAATAAATAAATGCCACTGGAGGCTCAAAAAATAAATAAATAAAATAAAATACTGCATTTATTAGTAAAATTTACTATTAATTTAATATTTTCTAATAAATAAAAAAAATCAAAAAAATAAATATTGTTAAATAAAATGTACATTTTTTTAGCTAATTTCATTGTAACCTTTTAATGGTGGCTAGTAACATTTTTTTTTTGTGGTCCTTTTTCAAGACAGAGTCTCCCTGTAGCCCCAGCTGTCCTGGACTCACTCTGTAGACTAGGCTGGCCTTGAACTCACAAGATCCGCCTGCTTCTGCCTCCAAGTGCTAGGATTAAAAGGCATATGCCACCACCCCCAGCTTAGTAGACAATTTTAAGTTGTATGTGCACCTTACATTGTATTTCCTTTGGAAAGCACCCTGGATGTCTTGTCTTCAATGCAGGGCAGGTGGTCCATCTGTTCCCAACACAGCTGGCAAGGGATCTGCTAAGAAGGGTCAAGTTCTGCATGGTAACCATACCAATGAGACCAGTGAGGACAATATTCCCCACTGTGACCTCCACTTATAACTTCCCCACTAGCTCCAGTTTTCTTGCCCATACCAAGCTATTTTGATCTCTAGCAGTATCTCTACTCCTGCTCTATGTAGTATATGAAGGTTTTAAGCTAAAGACAAGATTTCAGGCTTGTCTCCTTTGATTCTTCCTTCTCTTAATGAGCTATGATGACACATGACATATCGGGAAAGAGTAGAAACTCGCATGTTATCAAATTCTTTAGTGAGCTATATGAGGTCACTATCATCATGTCAGAACCCATCCTTTGCCCGAAGCTCCAGAGACATGGTTAATCAAATGAATGTTCTGGAAACCCATGTTACTGCTTGTCCTCTCTGTTGGCATCCGTTTGGTACTCTATTCTTTTTCTCCCGTTAATAAAATTTTTCCCTTCTCTTCCTGCCTGATGGGTAATTCCTGTCCACCATGTTGTCTATGGGTTCTTAATTGTGGATTTTGATAGAATTCTAGAAATATGTTCACAAGATTTGGTTTTTGATATTCAAAGGAGAGCTTTCATCACATAGAACTGCTGAGCTCTACAGGAGAATATTATGACATCCCTAACATAGTGACATAACAAATGCATGACTTCCCATTTTACCTAGACTGATAGTACTTCTTGCTTCTTGTCTTCATATAAATCATTCAGTCCCTTTCTTTATTTTGTGTTAAAAAATAGAGCCAAGAGATGGCTTAGATCAAGCCCAGTGACCTAATACAATCCCTAGACCCCACATGGTAGAAGAGAAAGCCAATGTCCACATGTTGCCCTCTGACTTCCCACCCTGCACACATACACTAAAAAAATAAGTGTAAAAAAATTTTTTAAAGGAAAGGCTAGGACAGAGAGATAGCTTACTGGTTAGAGTACTGGGTGTTCTTCCAGATGATACAGGTTTTCTTCCTAACACCCCCACCCACTTACTCAAGTAAGTAACTTGAGTTCCAGGATATCCAACACCTCGGCTGCCTCCACGTGGCCTTTCATGAACAGTGCACTACAGAAATGCAAGCAAAGCATTCATATACACAACATAAAAATAAGTAATAGGGGCTGGAAAGAGGGCCTGGTGGTAAAGGCACCGAATGCTCTTGCAGAGGACCAGTTCAGTCCCCAGCACCACATGGGCAGCTGAGAACATCTGTAACTCCAATTTCAGAAGAACTCCAGTTCCAGGGGAATCCGATGCCCTCTTCTGACCTCCTCGCATTGCACAACACGGGTGCACAAACCTACAATGAAACAGATTAAATAACTAAATAAGTAAAATAAATAATAAATAAATAAATACATAAATAAAAATACATAAATAAATACATAAATAAATCCATAATAAATAAAATAAAATATTTTTTTAAGAATACCATAGTTAAAAACTTGGAGGCATGGTGTACACATTTCAATTTAAAATGCTTGTTGTGTCAAGTCACTTATTTGTCTACTTTTTCAAAATTGAAGAAGTATAAAACCAAACCACAAAAAAAATCTCCAAATACACAGCACCAAACAGCGATAGTCACAATGCTACTAAAAATGTTGTATTTTTCCAGATTCTATTATTCAAGATTCCTGTGTTTAGCACTCAATATAAAATAAATAGAATCAATCTCTTAGTTTCATTTTTGGCAGAAACAAAAATAGATTCTTGCAGATATTTTTCCTATGAATTAATATGGAGATATATATAGATATATTGATATTAGATATATAGCTTATATCGTATTGTTAGAGTATATAGTTGCGCCACACACACTTCTTTTTTATTTTTTTTAGTTTTTTGGGTTTTTTGGTATTTTTGGGCAGGGTCTCACTTTTAGTCAGCCGCTCTCCTGGCACTCGCGCCGTGACCGGCGTGGCCTTGAACCTCAGAGACCGCCTACCTCTCCCCTCCCTCCCAGTGGGTTAAAGGCGTGCACCACCACACTGGGCTCACACACACCATTTTTGGAGACAGGGTTTTCACTATTTGACCTGGCTTGCCTGGACTCACATAGTATATCAGCGCTGGCTTCAGATTCAGAGATCATCCTTGATCTCCTGAGTGCTGAAAGCTCAGAGGTATGTACCACCATGCCAGCAAGGACCTTAACTTCCTGTCCAATCCCATATCAATGGGTTTGGGAGTAGTGAGCTAAAATAAACAAATCCAGAGTAAACATCTTATTGCATGTATCCTGCACAGTAGAGTTATCCCTTTGTATTAAGGTTCTTAGAGGTGAGATGGTGGGTCAAAGGATATACACATTTTACATTTTTGTACATTGTCCCAAACTGCCTTCAAAATTCAGCTCTATGCAAAGCATCATTTTCTTATCTAAAGATTGTGTTGGACCTAGGAGAATGGCTCAGTGGTTAAGAGCACTGGCTGTTCTGCAACAAGACCCGGTTTATCTCAGCACCCACAGGTGGGCTAACAAACTGTCTGTAACTGCAGGGCCAAGGGGTCGATGCCCTCTTCTGATCTCTGGCATGCAATACACTGATGTCTTACACACATGCAGCTATAATGCTCATACACATAGAAATAAAATTTTTTTAAAAGAAATTTAAAAATTAAAAAAAGAAGAAAAATTCTGTAGATGTGGAAATTATCTTTCACAGATCTCAGTTAAATAAAAGAATTCTCTGTTGAACCAGGTCATTTCCCACCCTCATCTTCCTCCTCCTCATTCAGTGGCTTGGACTTCATTGTACATATACTCTTTTTTTTTTATTGTAGAATGTACTGTCTGTATGTAGGTTTTTATCACCCATGTCATGCAATGCCACGGAGTCAGAAGAGGGCGTCGGATTCCCCTGGAACTGGAGTTACAGACAATTCTCAGCTGCTATGTTGGTGCTGGGGATCGAACCCAGGTCCTCTGCAAGAGCAGTCGGCACTCTAAACCCGCTAGGCCATCTTTCCAGCCCCTGTACATGTACTCTTACAGTTCCTTTAACTCCATGGAAATTGCTGTTGTAAGACTACTATGTTACACAAAATGAAAGAACAAGAGCTTTGTTTGAGAAATATAAAAGGAGAGGAATCAAGATTTGAGGTTTTATATGGTGATCAAGATCTGAAAGCTTTCTGATTAGCGCAAAGGGACTTGGGGTTATGGAGGAGAGGAGAAATGTCCTCACTTAAGGTCTCTGTCCATCATTGGCTGAGGTTGCCCATAAAGTGCATGGCCTCAGTCTGAAGGCCAAGGCAGTACACAAAGAACCTAACAGCTAGACTCTACCCATGCACTGCCAGATTCAATCTGAAAGAGAATCTGAACAGTGAACGTCCATGTGCATCTAAACCACCATAACCTGTTTTTGGAAGCAAATATGTTGCTCCTCTGGGTTCTGTCTTAGGTTTTGCTCTTTTTGTACCCCACACACTCTGCCTTGAAAGTCTCATTCAGATTAATACTTTCAATATGACGATGGCTGGCAAGTATCTGGCTCTGGTCAAGTTCTGCATCCTAAGCTCTAGACCTGTATAACCAATAGACTTCTAGACATTTGCCCATCTCACAGGCACTAATATCCTAACTGAAATCTTTATTTTCCCTCCAAACCTATTCCTTCTTCGTTATTTTGTACATCAGTAAATGGCTTGCTTATCTACCCTAGTATCTATCATGCCCACCTCCTTCCTCTCCACTGCCTTTCATAAGCGATCGCTGAGTCCTGTCTTTCAAACCCTATCTCCCACCTCTACCATTACCTTCTTTCAGGCCATGGCATTTTTGCTCTTCTAAGACATTGCAATGACCTCCAAATCGGTTTCCTTCCTTTTTGATTTGTGTTTCATCTTCCTCCAACTTCATTATGAAGGCAGTAAATGAAACTTTAAACAATCATATGTCTGGTGAAAGAAATGCAGATTAAAGTAACAGGGAAATGTATATTTCATCATTTTTAAATATATAGTGAAATATAATTTTGGTAGTTTTGGAGAAATTTAATTTTCTTTAAAAAAAGCTATTGTATTACTTCCTGTGGCTGAAATAATAATCACCACACGCCTGTGGCTTAAAACAACAGAAATTATTCTCTTACATTTCTGGAGGACAAAAGTCTGAAATCAAGATGTTGCCAGGCAACACCCCTTTGGGCACTCTGAAATAAATTCCTTTCTTACTTCAGTCTTCTGGGAACTTCTACTATGACATGCCTGGTTTGTTACCACATCACTCCAAACCCTGCCTCCTTCTCCTCATCACTTTTTCTTCTGTGTACCTGCCTCAAAACTCCTTTTGCCCCTGTTTTATAAGAATATATGAGATTCCATTTAAGCCTCATCTGACTATTCCAGGATAAGCCTTCCTCTCACAACCTGTAATTTATTACAATCTTTGCGATATGTATTAGTCAGGGTTCTCTAAAAAACAGAAGCAACAGGACGAAATATAGCTATATACAATTTATGTGATTTGCTCACGTGACAGAGCTCAAGGTAGTCCAACAATAGCCGTGCCGCACTGGAGAGGCTGAGAATCCAGGGACTGCTCAGTCCGCAAGGCTAGATGTCTCAGTAGTCCCAATCTGGTGCTGAAGACCCCGTGTGATTCCAGGAGATCTGCCGGTCTCAGACACGCTGGGATCGAAAGGGTTGATCACAGCAGTAAGACAACTCACCAGTGAGAGAGAGGAAGCCAGGAAAAAGGGACCAGCTCCCCTCCATGGCCTTTTATACTGCCCTGCCAGCAGAAGGTAACGCCCACATTTGGGGTGGGCCATCGGGGTTGAGGTGGTCACAATCCGAAGATCCTTTTTCTCTCATTTGTTCCTTAGTCCAGTCAGTTGACACCCAGGATTAACCATCACACAATAAGGCAATATTTGCACTTTGTCATAGAAAACAGTAGGCCAGCTGGAGAGATGGCTCAATTTAAGAGCGCCCGACTGCTCTTGCCAAGGACCCGGGTTCGATCCCCAGCACCCACATGGAGCTGGAAACCGTCTTTAAACCCGGTTCCAGGAGAATCCGCAACCCTCTTCTGACCTCCACGGCATTGCACGACATGAGTGCAACAAACCTACATGCCGATAGTAACAGTCATACACATAAAAAAAAAAAAAAGAAAACAACATATGCACAACGATTTTCAGGGATTAGGATGTAGAAATAACTTGTAGGAGAAGAGGACATATCATTTGGCCCACTAGATCAGTCAAATTAATAGAGCTTAAATTGAAGATTCATTGTTGGTAAGAGAGGTAAAAAGTAGACACACACACACACACACACACACACAGCTAGATCATAAATACTCTAATATAACATGGACCAACCAAGACCATTAAAAATACTCATAGGAGCCAGGCATGGTGGCACACACTTTTATCCCAAGCTAGTGGATCTCTGTGAGTTCAAGACCAGCCTGGTCTATATAGCTAATTTCCAGGCCAGCTGGGGCTACAGGGAGACTCTGTCTCAAAACAAATATATATAGATATATAGATAATATATATATATATATATATGTATATATTACATATAATAATGCTTCAAAAAATATGTATATTCATAGGATAGGGGATATAGTCGGTGATAGAATACTTGCCTAAGATGTACAAGCTCCTAGATTTGACTGCTGGCTTCACAGAGAAAAAGGAACAGAATGTTGTTTAATAATCCTTCACTGAGGACTCTGTCTTAGATAAATATATTTCCATATGGACAAGCAGAAGATTCAAATTTATATATCCACAAAAATGTACATACCTATTTAGTTAAACTATTTAAATATTTGATGAGCATGCATTACTTTAATAATCACTTGTGTTTTTAAGATTAGTCATTGAAATGTGAATTGGAATTGAATTCACGATACCAGAATAAATGAATAGGCATAGGAACTTTGAAAATTATTTACTTTAAATGTTTAAAATCCTACATGGCTACTACATTTCTAGAGCCAAAGTAAAACCAAACTTAGAAGAAATCATCTTAAGAAACCAAACTTCTAGGAAAGTGACTAAACTCCAAAGATGTCATGATTGATCTGTCCCTACAGAACATTGAAAATAAGAAAGCAATTACCTTATGTGGATAAATGGGACCCTAGGAAGTCACCATGTTCATTTTATTACCATAAGCTGCACTCTAGAGAAATTTAAATCTCTCTCTCTCTCTCTCTCTCTCTCTTTTTTTTTTTTTTTTTTTTTTTTTTTTGGTCTTTTTGAGACAGTATCTCCCTGTAGCCCCAGCCATCCTGGAACTCACTATGTAGATCAGGCTGGCCTTGAATTCATAGAGATCTGCCTGCCTCTGCCTCCCAAATGCTGGGATTACAGGAGTGCACCATGATGCCCAGCAATTTAAGTCTTTTTTAAAAGAAGTATTTAGGAAAGAGATCCAATATCTCTCTTGGGCTTCCATGTTCATAAATGTAACAGTTCTAACAGTGTTGTTCAGGCTAAGCTGGAGGAGAGATGCTAGTCTCTATTTTCTATTTGGGGAAAATTTTAAAAACGGAGGAGAAACATCTCTTTGTTTTTATATTAAATATAGCTATAAAATTATTTTATGATTATATTCATAATAGTCCTATATGAACTCTGGCTTAAGATAATTAATAATGAACCAACTTTTGGAAAGGCTATCTTTATGTACAAGATCAGAAATTAAAATTTTCCTTACAAGAGGAAAATTTTTTTACAATATCTGTTGTAATTAACTTTTTGTCTTTTTTAAATTTTATTTACTTTTTTATGTGTATGAATGTACTGTCTGCATGCAGGTTCATGCACCCGTGTTATGCAGTGCCTCGGAGGTCAGAAGAGGGTGTTGGATTCCCCTGGAACTGGAGTTAAAGATGGTTCTTAGCCTCCATGTGGGTGCTGGGAATCGAACCCAGGTCCTCTGCAAGAGCAGTTGGTGCTCTTAACCGTTGAGCCATCTCTCCAGCCCCCAGAACAGAGAATTTCTTTTAGCATGACCTTATTTAGTAATTATTAACTTCAACTATTCAATCCATTACTCAATAAATCCACCAAGAAGTAAATATCTTGCCAATCCTGTCTCAGGATGCCTAAGAAGAAATAATGCCTTCCCCATTCATGAAACACAAAACATCTTAAGGCCTAAGACAACTGTGGTCAAAGGATTCTCCTCTTCCATTATGTACAAAGATCCTCAAAGCCTTTAACCTCTAGAGATTATGCAGAAAATGTGCCTACAGTTTCCTCCAAAAAAATTCAGTTTCAGTGAGAAAATGAAGCATAACAAAAAACAGAAGAATAACCAAGGAAGACCTGACCAAGTTCTGCAATCACACTGAGAATTAAGATCAACTTAGGTATGTTTATCCTCCAGACAGTGGTTACAGTTCTGGAAGGTATCTTTCAAAAGAAGTGACTGTTATAAGCAGGAGACTTACGTTTAGCAAATTACCTATTATTTGATGCCAGTAGAAATATGGATTTTCTTATTATTTGCAAAGTGAATTGTGTTTTTTTTATATTTTATTTATTATTTTTATTTTGTGTGTATGAATGTAATGCTTGCATGTAGGTGGGTGCACCCATGTTGTGCAATGCCCTTGGAGATCAGAAGAGGGCATCAGATCCCCTGGCACTGGAGTTACCGAAGGTAGCTATCCACCACGTGGTTGCTGGAAATCGAACCCAGGTCTTCTGCAAAAGCAGCCAGTGCTCTTAACTGCTGAGCCATCTCTCCAACCCTCAAGAGGGAATTCTTTTAAATAGAAAATGGAATCTGAAAATAAATATAACAAAAAGATATATATTTTTGAGCACTCATGCATATAGGTGTATAAACTCCTAAGTATGTACAAGGCTGTGTTTTGTCATTTTAAGTTGAAAAGTCATAAGAGGATAGAAATGTCCATTTTTGAAGTGACCCTGAGAAGTCTTCAGAAATTAAGAAAATTAATAATTTAATTAAAAATTAAAAAATAAGAAAATTAATAATAACAATGGTTATTTAAGTAGCCTAGGACTTTATAAAATAACACTAGACAGCTATTAAAAATAATAGACATGAATTTGTTATCTGTGACATAGTTTTCTTATGTAAAAAAGTAATACAACAGCATGAATGAGATATGATAATCTATGTAAATTCATTTATTGATCTATATGGAAAACTTTCTCTGTTGTCCAAGGAACATGTAGTAAGTATTTTGTCCAATGAACAAGATTCATCTCATGGTGAGATAACCCATAAATTTTAATTTCTTCTTTTTATTTTTCTGTGTTATAATTATGTCTCCAAATAAATATTTTTACAAATAGGGAAAATATTTTCAACATTTTTAAAAGAACAGAATATTGGGAAACATAGAGATGGCTCAGCGATTAAGAGCACTTATTTTGGTCTTAGGTTTTCAGCACCGACACTGGGTGGCTCACAACCGCAACCGCTAGTTCAAGCGGGATCGGAAGATTCTGGTCACCTCTGACATTACACTCACGTGCAGATACCCACACAAATACACATACACATAATTTAAAATGATAAAGAGAATGGAGAGATGGTTCAGCGGTTAAGAGAACTGGCTGCTCTTGAAGAGAACCTGGGTTCGGTTTCCAGTACAACATACTGCATTTAACAACTGTTGTAACTCCGGTTCCAGGGTATCCCACACCCTCTTCTGATCTCTTAGGTCATTGCATGCACCGGTGCACTTACAAACATGCAAGGAAAACAGTCATAAAAATAAATAAATAAATAATTGTTAAATGATAGTACAATTTTAAAATAGAAAAGAATGTTAACATCATTAATTCCCAACTTGTAAGTCAATAATGTAATAATCTTGAACACCATAAATCACTCAATTTGGATGTTATATGAGTTCCTTCTGCTGTTCTGGGATTTATGGTATTCAAAAACCCACGTTTCAGAAATAGAAGGATTTGGATGGGGAAAACTTGAAGGTAGGAAAGGGAACACTGCCCTACGATAGGAAGGGAAAAACACAAGGATTTCACTTTCTGTTAGTGAATTCCGAGTTGCTCACACTTTTCCACAGCAGAGGAGAGAACCTGAGATAGCAGAAAGCTTGCCCCTCACCACAAATTTTCTTTAAAGTCTTATATTATCTAAACATGTAGGAGAATTTTATTTTGCATTTTACCAGATATCAATATTTTCAATGTGCAAAGAGGGTTTCAAATTACTGATCCTGGGGTAAAACAAATGTCCCAGAAAGAAGCCGGCCATGCTTTTCTTGCAGTTTTGAGTATCTGCTAAACTGAGGGGTACAATACCCTCCCCCCAGAAGCAAGTCAGTCTGGAAACGTTGCAGACGCTGCAATCACATCATCAGGACAGCTGTTCTTGGGAACTGAAGCTCCAACTCTGCCCAGGGCTTTGCACCTGATGGAAAAAGTGGCGTGGGACGCCACGATGAGACCACCACAGAAACATTTGCTTGTACTTACCAGTACTTCAAAAAATACTATTGAATTTACAAGTTCTTTTCAACATCCAAATCCTTAAAATTAGAATAAGATTTTAAAAAGAAAAAGGTATGGACAGGAAGGGGAGGTAAAATGGTCTCTCAGTACTGAGTCTGTTGATAGGATATCAAAAAGCCAGACTGAACTTTCTGTGTGCAATGAGGCTATTGATACTCTTTTTTTTTTTTTTTTTTTAATTTATTTATTTTTTGGTCTTTTCGAGACAGGGTCTCCCTGTAGCCCCAGCTGTCCTGGAACTCACCTCGTAAACCAGGCTGGCCTTGAACTCACAAAGATCCGCCTGTCTCTGCCTCCCAAGTGCTAGGATTAAAGGCTTGTGCCACCGCGCCCGGCTATGCTCTTTAAATATTACACCTTCACTGTATATTTTGTTTCACGGGTCCTAGTAAATAAATAAGACCTCAGTCATTCATACACCACTCACAATATCAAATTTAATTTAATTTTTTTATTTTATTTATTTTTTGTATATGTATGAATGTATTGTCTGCATATAGGTTTGTGCACCCGTGTCGTGCAATGCCGCGGAGGTCAGAAGAGGGTGTCGAATTCCCCTGGAACTGGAGTTAAAGATAGTTCTCAGCTGCCATGTGGGTGCTGGGGATAGAACCCGGGTCCTCTGCAAGAGCAGTCGGCGCTCTTAACCGCTAGGCCATCTCTCTAGCCCTCAAATTTAATTTTAAAATGAGGGATTCTCAATTCATCTTTTGAAGCAAAAAATTAAAAATTAAAAATATCTATCTGAAGCGAAAAAAAAATTAAAAATATCTACCCTGCCACATATGCAACTTTTCTCTAAAAACAGCTATTCTCACAATCTTCAAATTTTTAAAAAGAAACTTTTTGTAAAGCTTGCAGATGACCCAAACTCTACCTATAACTTTGAGCTTTATTTCAAAAAGAAAAAAGATGCCTATTATATCTCAAAACTAGGGAGGCATGGATAATAAAGGTGCCAATTGATGGATATTTAGTCAAAACCACAGGCAACCGTCCAAGAAGATCAGCCAAACTTTAGAAAGTAACTTTTTTCTTGTTGTAATTTGTGACAAGTGAAGAGAAAAAAAAAGAATCTATGTTGTAAACCTAGGCTGGTCAGAAGCTCTGCATTTGATTTCACAGAAGCTTGCTAGAGCTGACAGTCTGGGGAAAGATTTTAGTGCTAAATGAAATCTTTAAAAGCTTCTTTTTCTTTTGAGTCACAAGGAGTGATCTTATTTTTCTTTTCTTCTTCTAAAGCACATTGTGATGAAATTTATATAAAAAAATGAATCTGCTTCTAGTCAAAGCCACATTTTAAAAAGAACTACAAGTAGACGTTCTTTACATTCAAAAGCATCTCAGTGTAGTAAATAGATGACTGTATGTGAATATCCTATTTTTGTACCACATTTAAATTGTCAGAGACTGAAAACATAAGTATCAATGCTTGATTCAAAGAGAAATTTATCACATTCTCTAAAATGACGAAAATAATACACAGACACAATACGGATTACAAAGTCTCTTTGATGAAGTCTCCCCCAATTGAACATTTTTTTCTCTTTCATGAAATGAGAGATAATCACCCTGAAATAAATATTTTCCCCTATGAAAGCTGATTCGAACAAAAGATAATTAGGCAAAATAAGGCCCAGCCTGTGTTGCTGAAGTGGAGAATTAAGAAATGCTTACAAACAGACAAAATGCTAAGATTCTCTCTCCACTATATTTTCAAAAGAAGGTCCGGAGCAGACCACTTGTAATTTACAAGCTGAAGTCCTTCTTTGACAGCCCACAGATCAATTAATCCTCTTCAAATTAGGTCCCATGTGTTAATGTGTCCCTAGTTTCCAGGGACTGTTACTGGGTTTCCAGGCTGGCTTTGCAATGAATTGTTTCTAGTGCTTTGTCATGCTTTAATACAAAAACATTTAGAACTACAGAAATACACAGGAAAGTAACCTTGAAGCAGATTGTTCCTCATCATGCTTTATTTTCTCACACTACTTTCTACCTTCTAGCTAATTAAAAGTAGAAAGTACTTGAATCTTGATTAATGTTTCTCTTCCCAATCTGTATTTGTAATTCTTAGCAAAAGTTAATTACCAAATTATAGCAGGTGGCAGGATTCCAATTTCCCCAAAGTGTCCAAAGATGCCTATATACTAAAAATTGTTAATCACAGTTATAACACAAATGCTAACCTTGAACATGAAGTGACTGACAGGTAAAGAAAGAATACTTTAAATTTATGACTAGGTAATTCTTTTCTCATAGGACGGAATCCAAAACAATACCTCGGTTTTATCTGACAGGGAATTACTGTCACGTTTGCCTCCCCAGTGCTTCCTGTTGGGGGTGAGTGGTCTATTCTTCAGCATGACAAAGTCTGATTTCTGAATGGCTGGTAGTGTCAAAGGGCCATTAGTATGCTAAGCCTTTTAGTGGCATGGGATAGCTCCATCCTGCTTGCCTCAATTGTTGCAATTGAGCCACGTGATCAACTAATGATTTCAAGGCAAGCTTTGGAATCTTGATGTCTTCCAGAAATTAATATTCCTTCTGGTAATATAATCTATTGACTCCTCTAGTTCAATCTTTTAATGCTTAAAAGGAGGCAATGCAGAGCTATGAAGAGAGTAAAGACTCAGCAAATAAAATTGCTAGCTTCTCTTATGATCAGTTTTTTAAAAGTTGAAAAAGACAAATCTAATCTGTTTTGTGAACCTGTTGACAGTTTTTAGCATGCTCTTCAATTTTAAAATTTCTTCCACAATTGATGATAATTACATGCTGAAAGCAATTTTTCAAAACTGAATTAAAGATAAACAATGTTGTACTTTTTTGCATAGCCAACTTTTTAATTCTCGGCAGCCTTTTTTTTCATGATAAAACATTCTTTTACAACCCCCAACGCAAAAAACAAAAATTTTTTTTTCCTATTTGTAGGAAAAAAAATGATTTTGTACATGGGATGAAACAATATAAATTCAAAACTTACAGATAAGGGTTAGCTTTATCACTGATCTCTTTAAAAAGTTTATATGAATATCCAGTCAAAACCAACAGGGTATCTCTCTTGAAATGTTATCATATGGATTCCAAGTAGGCCGCAGGACAGCATACTGTCTTGGAATGTCAGCAGCCTTTTTTTATTTCTTGAAAATATTCCTTTCATGCTTCTTAACTGGCACTACTCTTAGTACAATGGAATAAACATAAAAATAGCTATTTAAAAAGGAAAAGAAGTAGTCCATATAATATCTGGTTCTATAATGATTGTGTTTTCTACTGATCAATATTTAATCAGTAAACTGCTACATTTGTTGAAATAGCACACATTTAGTTCCAAAAAGACTTAAAAGAGATATTCTCTGGTCTATCTATAAATGATTCCAAAGGAGTATGGATGGCAAACTATATCTTCTCCGGGTCTTGTAGGAATAAGATCTAGATATGTACATGACATTTGATTGAGGGCCATTTCCAGAATACCAATCCCATACATACTCAAATGCAAAGATAAATTGCTTCCTAAAGTCCAAGTGATATTTAAATTGCTGACACTTGCATTTGCACAAATCTGTGACTGATAATTGAGTAAATTTTCTCTCTTCTAAACCTAAAACAGTAAGAGACTGATGGACTGCTTAGAAAATGAAACAAATAAACAAAACAACTTCTCCTTCTCCTTCCCTCCTTCTCCTCCTCCCTACTCCTCCCTCCTCCTCCTCCTCCTCCTCTTTCTTCTTCCTCCTCCTCTTCTTCTTCCTCCTCCTCTTCCTCTTCCTCTTCCTCCTCTTTTCTCTTTACTCACCCCAGGCACACAGCTAGACCACACAGCCCACCCCCCCCTTGCAGTTTGATGTAACTATATGACCGAGTTTCATCTAATAAGACATATTCAGCTAATAGGATGTGCTTCTCTGCCGAGCTGGCCCATAAAAGTCTCTCATAAATGACCTTTTTTGCCCTTTCTCCATCTGCCATTCTGGCTCGGAGCATGGCGACTTTGGAAACTTTTGATGAAGAGCCTGAGCCAGAAGCTGAAATAAGTCATGATTCTGAAACATTTCAGAGAAATATCATCAACTGAGAAGGAATACCAAATTGTACTGTTTTTTTTTTCTCCACTTGTTTGACAGACATTTATTTCTTTAATTGAACACCTCTATGCACAACTGTTTTGTTTAACTCAATAGAAAAGAATTTTTATCTCAGGATTTTGAATATGCTATGAGCATTTTCTGGAAATCAATAGTCACCTTTTTAAATTTCCAAGAGAGAAAAAAGATCAGTTTAAGGAAAGTATCAAGTAGAGAGATTTTGAAGTCAAGCCATGTTTTTAAGACAACCAACCCAGATCTGTAATAGGAGCAATTTCTTCTATATTTCTCCCATGCATTCACTCCAGAAAACAGCACAGTCTACCAGGACACACCCAAACAGAAATGGAATAATGTAGTGGCATGTTTAGGCCCTCGTGAAATTGTTAGAATAGTCAAGGTAATTTGATCAGACAGGAGAAAAGCTAACTGCAAACAACACATAAGGTTAGATTGGAAGCAATGAAATCCCAAAGCAGATTGGCACTGACCTCTCTTAGCAACCTCGTGGGAATAAATTGTGAGTTGACCCAATGAATTGGCTGGTCTGAACAAATACTAATCTTTTTTTTTCAAAGCCAACTTTTATTGAAGCTTTGTGCATTTCATACAAAATTTCCCAATCAAATCTAGACCCAGTCGCCTTTCTTTGTCCCCCACCCACCCACCAGAGCTCATGTATTCTGCCAAACATGTTTTTCATCTTTTTCTCAGTCTCTTTTAAAATTTTTGATGCAGAAGTTACAAATACCAATCTTTTTTTTTTTTTTTGGTCTTTTCGAGACAGGGTCTCCCTGTAGCCCCAGCTGTCCTGGAACTCACTCTGTAGACCAGGCTGGCCTTGAACTCACAAAGATCCACCTGCCTCTGCCTCCCGAGTGCTAGGATTAAAGGCGTGCGCCACCACGCCCTGCACCAAATACCAATCTTTAAGCAACCAACAATGCTTGCTATGTGGCCAGTAGCTTCTTAAGGGTCAGAAACTAATATCTTAACCAAAGCTCTTCGTAAATGCACTTGGTATTAACCCAATCCAACCCTGGTAACTGTGGAGCTGGAGGGCAAGAATTACCAATAGTGTGGTGGAACTTGTGTCCCTTTCTAGGACCTGGACGCTTAAGACTTGTAGATATCAGCCCCTCTCTCTCTCTCTGCTTGTGGATCCACTGGGTGTCAGGATTTCTTCTAATAGCTTTATGGAATGGATCAGTCAAGATAACCTCAAAGGATTTGTATACGAAGTCTTCACCAACTCAGTAAGAATGCAGGACTCTCCAAGCCCTATAATGGGGTCCAGCTCTTTCCTCAGCAACGAACTGAAGGCTTCTGTGCAAAATTTTAGTGGTTAACACCCTGATAGACAGGCTTGCCCTTGTTGCACCCTCAAGAATTGGGTATTTGCAACCACTGCGACAGAGATCAATCCTCCGTATGGGATAACCTTGCCTGGCCCATGTATCCCAGCCTACGTGCTTTATCCTGCGGGTTGAGCCGGGTGGAGCCAAGAGCCCTCTACAGTAGAGTGCTTCTAGCAGTGGAACCCTCAGAAGAAGGAACATCACGTTGGCCTGCTTCTATCTCCATAGCTAGCTCCTGGATGTACTTGTATGCACCCAACTTAGCTGACCGGATGGCTGCTGCCAGGTGCAAAGGAAGAAGCCTTTCTCCAACCCCAGTATTGGAATTTATATGTGTTGAAAATCTATATCATTTTGAGCCAGTAACATTTTATATGGGAAGTGAAATACTGCATAAAACAAACTTTGGTGACATTGGCCTAGTGGCTGAGCCTCTGTTTTCAGGATGTAATTTTCACAAGCAGCAGTGAGTCTAGACAGCTGTATATCTTGCATTTAGTGCAATCCTGGAGTCTTCATTGGACTGGTTTCATGATACTGCTTTCTGACTAGTTTTCCCTGTTATTGCCCTATTTTTTAAGAACTTAAAAAAAATTTTGTGGTTTTTTTTTTATTTTGTTTGTTTTTTGAGAGGGTCTCCCTTTAGTCCCAGCTGGCCTGGATCTCGCTAAGCGGACAAGGCTGGTCTTGAACTTACAGAGATCCGCCTGTCTCTGCCTCCTGAGTGCTGGGATTAAAGGCATGTGCCATCACACCCGGCTAAATTTTAACGTACTATTTTTATTGTATGTGTATATTATCTGCTTGCTTGTACATAAATGTGCCCAAGTGGTGAAATGCCAGTGGAGGTCAGAAGAGGGCATAGGATTCCACTGGAACTAGAGTTACATTACATATGGTTGTTAGCTGCCATGTAGCTTCTGGGAACTGAAACAGGGTCTTCTGCAAGAGCAGCTAGTGCTCTTCCAACTGAGCCATGTCTCCAGTCCCTTTTACTTCCTTATTTAAACTGGCTTAGGGGCCTGAGATTGGAGCTCAGTGGTAAATGGTTTTCTTGCACTGAAACAAACAACCTAATTCTTGAGATTAGTTGGGATTCTATTTCCTTCTCAATATGTTTTCAATAACTTCTGTTTCCATGCCAATAGGCTTCTATCACAAGTAGGAATCTATACAGACAAGAATATAGAGTAGAATAAGGGTGCTGGGGGGGCATCAAGTAGCTGTGTGGGTGGGGAGCTTGCAGCTTGGGATAGTTTGGTGGTTTGAATGAGAATGTCCCCCCATAGGCTCTGTATTAGTCACTTTTCTGTTGCTGTGATAAAACACCATGACCAAAGGAACTTATAAAAGGAAGAGTTTATTTGAGCTTATGATTGACCATTCCAGGGAATTAGAGTCCATTGTGGCGGGAGGCATGGAGGCTGGAGCAGCAAGCCGAGGGTCACATCTCGCAGTGAGCACAGGAAGCAGAGAGAGAGCAACTGTAGACCACGAGGCTTGTAAAACTCACTAAGCCTGGGCTGGAGAGATGGCCTAGCAGTTAAGAGTGCCGACTGCTCTTACAGAGGACCTGGGTTTGATCCCCAGCACCCACGTGGCAGCTAAGAACCGTCTGAAACTCCAATTCCAGGAGAACTCCAGTTCCAGGGGAATCCGACACCCTCTTCTGACCTCCGTGGCATTGCACAACACGGGTGCACACACCTGCATGCAGACAGTACATTCATACACATATCAAAATAAATAAAAATTAAAAAAAAAAACTCACTAAGCCTGCCCCCAACAACTCACTTCCTCCAGCATGGCCACACCTTCTAAGACCTCCAAAAACAGTGCCACCAACTGGAGACAAATGTCTGAATACTTAGAGCCTATGGGGGACACTCATTCAAACCACCACATTCCACTCCCTGGCCCCCATAGGCTCCTGACCATATAAAATGCAAAATGCATTTAGTCCAACCTTAAAAGTCCCCGTAGTCTTTACCAGTTTCAATGCCATTCAAAAGTCCACAGTCCAAGGTCTCTTCTGAGACTCAGGCCAATCTCTTAACTGTAAGCTCCTGTAAAATCAAAAGACAAATTACATACTCCCAATACACAGTGGAACTGAATACACATTCCCATTCCAAAAGGAATAGAGGCATAGTGAGGAAATACCATACCAAAACAAGAACGAAAACCAGCAGGGCAAACACCAAGTCCAGTAGCTCCACATGCAACTTCTGGGACTTGACTTCCCAAAGGGCTTAGATGGCTCAGCTCTTCCAGCTTTGCTTACAACATACATCTCTTTCTTAGGCTGGTACCACTCCCTGTATGCAGCTTTCCTTGGCAAATATCTCACAGGTCTGGCATCTTGAATGTCTTCTTGGGGTTTCCGCTGCCAACCAGACTTCACATTCACAGCTTCATGCAATGGCCTATCAGGGCCTACTTTATGCAGGGACACCCCTGCTGCGCTCTGCCTGACCTTGGCAGTGCTCTGAAACCATGGAGGAAGAACTGATGACCCCTTCACTCTTGCAAACTTCATGCCTCTAAAGCCAGCACCACATGAATGAAATTGCCGAATCTGGCTGCAAGCTCAGGATGGACTCTGGCCTATTTCAACCACCTTTGCAACTTTTCTCTTGTTGGAGGATTATCTGGGTGTGGTCTTTCCCTGAAGGTACTGATTCTTTTGTTTACTTGTAAATCTCCAGGCCTCTCCTTAATCACTTTAATCTCCTTATGAAAGGGAGCCTCTCCTTCACATGCCTTGGCCCCACCTTTAATCTTACTAGTGCAGTTATCAGATCCAAACTGCACATTCTGCATTTCTTTCTGCCCCATCTGCTCTTCTTCACTGTAGATCTGCACAATATTCACCATTAAAAGCCACGCCACCATTTCTACATTAGGCTGTCTTGAAATATCCTCCACCAGAGACATTAGTCCATTGCTTTTCAACTTAGCATCAGGCAAGCATTTGGGCTGTGGGCAAACTGCTGCCAGACTCTTTATCAAAATATCCCAGTTGCTGCCTAAGTCTCTATTTTCCTCTGGAACTACACTTTCTGCAGCCATGCTCTCTTCCAGGCCTCCACTAGACACTAGAATGGCCCTTTAAGCTCTGCTTACAGTAGTCAACTGCCTTTCTAGCCCAAAGTTCCCAAGTCTTCCACATTTCTCCAAACATCTACATGGTCAGGTTCTTCACAGCCAACAGCCCACTCTCTGGTACCAAATAACTGTATTAGTCACTTTTCTGTTGCTGTGATAAAATACCATGACCAAAGGAACTTATAAAAGGAAGAGTTTATTTGAGCTTACGAATGACGGTTCCAGGGAATTAGAGTCCATGTGGCAGGAGGCATGGCGGCTGGAGCAGCAAGCCGAGGGTCACATCTCGCAATGAGCACAGGAAGCAGAGAGAGAGCAACTGTAGACCACGAGGCTTGTTAAAACTCACTAAGCCTGGCCCCAACAACGCACTTCCTCCAGCATGGTCACACCTTCTAAGACCTCCAAAAACAGTGCCACCAACTGGAGACAAATGTCTGAATACTTAGAGCCTATGGGGGACACTCATTCAAACCACCACAGGCTACAAGTATTTGAACACTTGGTAAGTTGGTGTTGCTGTTTGGAGAAGGTCATGGAACCTTCAGGCAGTGTGGCCTTCCTGGAGGAATTATATCACTGCAGGCAGGCTTTGAGAATTCATAGCCTTGCTGTATTTTAAGTTTATTTCTCTCTTCATGCTGCATGTGCTTGGAGATGTGAGCTCTCTGCTTCCTGCTCTGGCTGCCTCAGCTCCATGCCTTCCCACCACAATGGAGTCATCTCTCTGGAACTGTAATCCAAATAGAGTACTCTTTCTATCAATTGCCTTGGTCATGGTGTGTTATCACAGCAACAGAAAACTAATACAGATAGGGTGGCGTATAGATTCCTTCCCTCTGCTTCCTTGCTCTTGATGTATGGTTCCCAGGGAAGCTTAACTAAAGGGAAGCACTGGCAGAGTGAAGGGCAGATGAGGAATATTATCCCCTCCCCAGCTCATTTTGTGTTCAGAGATAGATTTATTCTTGGCAGCGCCTGCATTTTTTTCTACTCCATAATTCTCTAATTCCTTTTGTACCTCCTCCAACTCCCTGATCCCAGCTCCTGCTGCATAGCCTGGGCTATAGTTTCAGATCCCATGAACTGTGATTTCCTGTGCTGCTTTAGCGCTAGGAGAGATAGCATTACCTACTGATCGTAGTATCTGTATTGACTCATAAACTACCTGATTTGGCTTTTCTGCAGTTCAATCCCCTATCCAAATATTGCTCCTGAATTAAATGAGATCTGTTTGAAGTATCTAAAGTTTGTTTGTTATCCTGACAGGACCATGACTAATATATATGTCAGAGAAAGACTCATTAAAAAGGTGACATTTGATGAAAGACTTAAAATTAGCCATGCTGACATGTAGGAGAAGTATATTCTAGAAAGAAGAATCAATGCCAAGCCCTAAGGAGAGAAGCTGTGAAGTTGAGAAAATAACAGTGAAAAAGGAAAGAGTAATAGCAGAGGAGGTGAGAAAGAAAATGCAGCAGATCTGTAGCTGTAGGAAGGTTAGAGAAGGGGAGTAAAGGCTGATGATTGCCTTATGTTTTGAGAAAAATCACTATGGTAGCTGTATTGAAAACATGCTGTAGGGCCAAGCCTGGTGGCTCAGCTACTTATGAAGCTGAGGCAAGCAGATGGAAAGTTCAGGGCCATCCTAAGGTACAGAGTGACTTCAAGCCAGCCTGGGCAACTTAATGAGAACCAAGTACTGAAAAAAGGTAGATTTAAAGAAATAAGACAGATGGGGAACAATAAATATTGAATGATTTTTTTCCATATAATGACATAGATTTAACTACATACACACATACACAAGCCATGAAATCAGGAAGGAAACTATTTTGTGGGAAGGAAGGAGACCGGCAAATGGAAGAGGCAGAGGAGGGCAGTAGGGGGTGAATAAGAACAAAGTGCAATGAAATATATGTATGATATATATGTCATAATGAAATCCATTTTTTGTATGTTAACTCAAAAAGTTCAAAAGAAAGAAATAAAATGAAAGTCAAACAGCAGCAGGCCAAAGAAGAGCAAGAGGGGGACTATTAGCCCTCTCAGATCTTAGATATCCAAGCCTGCTTAAGCAAGGTAGCTTAGGACAGTAGAAGAATCAAGGCTTTGGGATCATTCGGTCCTGAATTTATATTCTAGCTATTATTTATTGGCCATATCACTCTGGGATTTGTTTTGTTTGTGTATGTGTTTGTTTGTTTGTGGGTTTGGAGAAGTCATTTGTTTTATTTATTTTTATTTTATGTGTATGAGTGTATTGCCTGCATGTACGTAAGTGCACCTGTGTTATGCAAGGCCCACAGAGGTCACAAGAGGGTATCAAATCTCCTGGAACTGGAGTTAGGGATGGTTGTTAGCTGCTATGTGGGTGCAGGGAATCAAACCCAAGTCCTCTGCAAGAGCAATCAGTGTTCCTAACTACTGAGCCATCTTTCCGGCCCCTAGGATTTGTTTGAACACAAATGAGCCTCAGTTTCTCCTCTGTGCTATGAGAATGGATCAATGACAAAACACCCAGAATACCTAAGTAGCAAGAATTGCATATAGTAGAGGTTCAATAAACACCCATTCCTCCCCCCCCATCATGTTAGGAAGAGATACATGGGAAAGAGCAGTGAGTTAGCTATTCTCTCCAGCAGTGTTCTCCTAGGATGAATACTAAACAATTCAATGAAAGAGTTCTGTATTTCTGGAGCAGAGAAAATGCCTGATTGGGATTTCTAATGGCAGGGTTGCCTGCCATTAGAAATAGAAGCAAAAGACCTTTCAGGAAACTTGGGGAATGACAATATGATTTAGAGGGAATTGGAACAAGCAACACTAAGATGCACTAAAAACAAAGCAAAGAACAGAAAAGATGTTGTAGGAGGGAAGATGGAAGAAAGAAAATGTGTTAAGAAACTTGGAGCAATCAGTCCTGGCTGGAGATGATGATAGTTTGGATCATTGTATCAGCATCAGTGGTGGTGAGAAGTGGTCATATTGGAATTATGCCTCAAAGGTGGAGTCCATAGAATATACTGGATTCCCCTGGAACTGGAATTGTTGGTGTTAGCCACTATGTGCATTCTGGGAATTGAACTGGGATCCTCTCCAAGAGCAGTCAATGTTCTTAACCACAAGGCCGACTCTCCAGCCCCTCAAATTTTTTTTTAAATATTTTTTAAAAAACAAGGAAGGCTAAGCCAGGTCTGGTGGCACATGCCTTTAACTCTAGCAATTGGAAGTCACAAACCAGTGGGTCTCTGTGAAATTTAGGTCAGCCTGGTCTACATAGAGAATTTTAAGCCTGCTGGGACTACAGGGAAACCCAGTCTCAAAACAAATAAACAAATAAGCAAACAAAAACCCAACCAACCAAACAAACAAACAAAAGCTGGAGAAGGCTATAGATTGAACACATTTGTGGGAAAGATGGTCTTCAGTTTCGAGAATGTTAAGTTTATAACATCTACATAGCCATTCATGAAAAAAGACAGGGATGGATGAAGATAAGGATGAGAAGCTGTTCATATGCAGGTGAAATTTAGAGGTCTTAAGAGCAGAATATGTCATCTGGGGAAGGAAAAGAAAACCATGGATTGAATTATGGACACTCCAATGGTAATAAGTAGGGAAGATTTGGAGCTGGCCCTGGAGTCCAAAAAGAAGCATCAAAGTAGAGAGAGCAGACAATACGATGGCCTGCAACTTCAGCGAAGTAAGGGAACTGAGGACTGAGGTAGGAACAGTGTCAAATGATGAGTAAAATAATGCAAAATCAGAGAATTGACTCCTGATTTGGAAACACGACAAAGGCCAGTGAACTTGAAGAGGTGGATTCTGTGGTAGGAGGGAAAGAATGACTGGAGTACATAAAGGAGAGGAGGGTAGATGCAGTGGAGGCGGTGAATGGAGACAGTTTACTGGGGGAGTGTTGCTGCAAAGAGATGGGGTAGAGTTTGGTAGGATCAGTTGGGTCAAAGTAAGTTTAGTTGTTTTTAAAATAGGAGAAGTAAGCTAGGTGTGGTGGTACATGCCTTTAATCCCAGCACTCAGGAGGCAGAGGCAGGCAGATCTCTGTGAGTTCAAGGCCAGCCTGGTCTACAGAGTCAGTTCCAGGCCAGCTGGGGCAACAGGGAGAGCCTGTTTCAAAAAGACCAAAAAAAAAAAAAAAAAAAAAAAAAAAAAAAAAGTAGGAGAAGTAACCGTATGCTTGGGAGCCAAAGAGAATGTTCCAGGAAAGAGTGAAATATCTATGAGTCAAAGAGATGGGCAGAGCTTAGGTAGATGGTTCAAGAGGAGATCCTGTATCCTGCTCTGTATGTAAGGATTATCCGTAAATAGGGACCTGTAAGAGGAGGGAAGAGAGAGAGAGAGAGAGAGAGAGAGAGAGAGAGAGAGAGAGAGAGAGAAGCTGCTGGTAACAAATGTGATAGCCTTGCCTGAAGAGGTGTTCTGATTGCTTCAATTTTCCCAAAGTAGGAAATCATCAGCAAGAAATGATGACAAGAAAACAGCAACAGAGGAGAGAAAAGAGGTCTGAGAGATCCATCTAACAGAGCGAGAAGAATATGGGCAAGTTCAGTTTGATTGCCAAGTAGCATTAGGGCTCACTTGAGATTGTGGTGAAGCCGAGGCAGGACAGAATGAAAAGAAAAATTAAGAGAATATGGGAAGAGAAAGGAGTTCCTCCCTCCTGAGTCTGGTTGAAGACTCTCAGTCAATAAGGGTTAAGAATCCTAGCATATGGGCTGGAAAGTTGGCTCAGTAGTTAAGAGCACTGCCTGCTCTTGCGAGTTCTGTTCCCAGCATCCACATGTCAGCTAACAACTGTCTAAAACTCTAGTTCCAGGGGATCTGACAGCCTCTTCTGACTTCTGTGAGCATGGAACAACATGGGTACAATTACATACAAGCAGGCCAAACACTCATACACATAAAATAAGAAATAAAATATTTTTATAAAAGGAATCCTAGCACAATTAAAAAAATATTTTATTACTTTTATTTTATGTTTGAGTATACCGACTGCATGTATGTAAGCGAACCCATGTTGTGCAATGCCCAAGGAGTTCAGAAGAAGGAACTGGAACTGGAGTTAGGATAGTTGTTAGCTGCCATGTGAGTGCTAAAAACAGAACCCAGCTCCCCTGAAAGAAGAGTCAGTGCTCTTAACTGCTGAGCCATCTCTTCTGCCCAAGAATTCTAGCACAATTAAGAACATTTGCTAGACTGGAGAGATGGCCTAGCAATTAAGAGCACCGACTGCTGTTGCCGAGGACCCGGGTTCGATCCCCAGCACCACATGGAGACTGAAAACCATCTTTAACTCCAGTTCCAGAGGAATCCGACGCCCTCTTCTGACCTCCGCTGCACTGAACAACACAGGTGCACAAACCTACATGCAGACAATACAGTCATACACATAAAAAATAAATAAATAAAATAAAGAACATTTGCTATGGAAGTTGCCTTCGTAGAGATAATGTTCCTTTTCCATAGAAATACTTCAAATAAAAATGTTAAAATCACAGTGAATCATGTCTAAGGCCTAAGCATATATGACCTTACTTCTTTCCCAGAGTAAACCTACAATTTTCTAGGAATCATGCAAACAAGATAAGTCTCACTTATAGTAAAAATATATATCTTCATACCCTTGTTAACCCTTGGTTTTATCTTATCAGCTGTAATCCTATTCAAGGGGAAGAAGAAAGGTATAAACAATTTCTTAAAACTCTTGAGATGTAACTTCAGAAACCACAAAGATTGTAGTATTGGATATTGCAAAGATACTTTAAGCACTTCTTTCTCTTGAGAAGGCCATGCCCACACTTGCATGGGCACTGTCATCCCTAAGCACCTCTCTTTCTATTAACATCAGTGCTTAAATCTACATGGAAATATCATCTTAATAAACTCTAAATCTGCTTCACATTAACTTATCCTGAAATTCTCTTCTGTGGTAAAGTCAAGAATCCCAGGTCCATCTGAGTGGAGGTGTCTGAGGAGAAAGCCTCAGGCTGCTTCAGGTGGCAGCATGGAACTCTGCCTTTGGCTTCAACTCACTGCTACTGGCAAATCAAGAGGTTTAAGAGCTTTTCTCAAGTCCTGTTCAGCTGTGTGGCTCAGGTGGAAAATAGAGAGTTGGGTGGATTTAATGTAAAGTGGTAGTTTTGGTGAATACAAACAGTGAGAGAAGCGAGGGACTTGTGATTATAAGCAATGAAATGATCTTACTAGTTGCCCATCACAGAGGTGGGGATAGGGAGATGGTGGGCTGGCGGTGCTTATGGATAAGCCAGAGTTGGAGAGTCTAGGCTAGTATTCTTTTATCATACAGCATAGATCTTGTGCTCATCACCTGAGTTTTCATACTTCCATGTAGAAAGCAGAATAGAAGAAATGGAAAGGAGAAAAGGAAATATTGCTTCTATGTGCATTTAAAAGAGATTGCTCGTGAGTGGCCATATGAGGGCTCAGCATTTAGCTCAGTAGGTAGAGTATTTAACTAACATGCCTGAAGCCCTGGGTTCAGTCCCCAGTATCACATGAAAGCAGGCATGGTGACACACTCCTGTAATCTCAACACTCAGAAGGTAGAAGCAGGAGGATCAGAGGTTCAAGGTCATCTTCAGATACATGATGGATTTTTTTTCTTTTTGCGCTGTTCTTATCCTCAGCCTTTAACCGCTGCGCTATCCCCCCAGCACACATGATGGATTTTAAGTCAGCCTGGGCTCCATGAGACCCTCCCTCAAAAAGGAAAAAAAAATCATTGGGTGGGCGCGATGTCTCGCTGACTGACAGTGCTTGCTGTGAAGCTTGATGAGCTGAGTCTGATCCTAGAAACTCACATGGTAGAGAGAATGACTCCTCAAAGTTGTTCTTTGACCTCTATAAATGTACACACACACACACACACACACACACAATGTAAAACAAAACAATTGACAATTGCTATTTCCCTTCTATTTCCTTGACCAGAACTTAGTAATATGGTTATTCCTATTAATAAAAAGGCACATGGGAGGCTGAGGCAGAAGGATCATAATCTTGAGGCCAGCCTGGGCTACATAGTGAGTTCCAGGTTAGCATGGGCTACCTACTCAGAATCTATCTCAAATAAAAAAGAAAAAATAAAAAGCCTTTATTTCACAGGTCAGTGAGGAAAATAAAAGCTCTATTAAGACAAAGGAAAATACATTAAGTTGGTAAGCAGTTACCATTTTTTTGTTTGTTTCTGGTATGTGCATTTTCCCACATCTTACCTCTAAAAGCAAGATACACAATTGGTACTGTGTCATGGTTCAAATGCTGGATTTTTTTTTTCCTTCTTATGAGTACAGAACATAATGATGCATTTCAAAGTTGATGACATCTTCTATTGGAAGAAAGATGGTTGTGTTTTGCCAAGTTAGAGAATACTGGAGGGAGAAACATTTGCTTGGGGGTAAGAGAAAGAACTTAATTAGTTTGGTTTTCCACATGTTAAATTTGAAAGAAAGACATGTAAGCAGTTGAAAATGTAGGATAAGATCTCAAGAGTGTGAAGGGGCATAGGGTTAAATTTATGTAGGAAAATTCCTTGAGTTCATAGGAACTTTGAGTGTCTGCACCCGTTTTCCAAATCTGATTTCAAGAAGCAATCCTCCACTATACATAGGAATTGTTTCATTGGTTGCCAAGGTCTCTTACAGCTCTGCCAGCGGTCATGATAATTTTATAAGATGATACTGTATTAATTCAAGGTTTTCAATTAAATTAGCAATAAAAATATAAGATGTGATTTAAAAAATTAGTTCGTAGCCAATAAAGGATGGTGGAATTTTGCCATGTCTCTGGTGATTGTGTGCGAAACTTCTGATAGAAATATCTGGTTTTAATTTATTTTTCTGGATGCTTTAATAAAGACCCATGTGCAAGGGGGAAAAATTGAAAACAGACAATTTCAGATCCACTGTATATTTCACATACCATCCAAAAGACCAAGCTAAATGTTTCTTTTGGCCACCATGCATGAAATGTAAGCAAGAGGTAAAGTCAATTCATATTTTAATATTCCTATTTTCAAACAATAAAATGAAATTTAGATTGAGACATTTTATTAAGCCTACTGGTATAATCTATAGTTTGGATGAAATCTGCTTTAAAGTACACAGCAATTATTTCTGCTTCATTCTTCAGCTTATGTCTAGTACTTGAAATGTGAGAAATAAGAAAATGAAAACAGTTGTTAACTTTTTAAAATGAAAACTTAGTTTAAAAGTAGATTTATGCTTTCAGATCTCTTGCCAGCAATGTGGAGTGGTTATCTATGATGTCCACCAAGGTCTTTGGAAAATGGTGCTTGATCAAAGATGGCATTTAGAAAATAGTAAGATCCACAGACTAGATAACAATCATATTAAACATTATTTGTACAAGTTTTTTCCAATCAACAATAACAATAAGAAGATATTCTTTTCTTGCTTTCCAAATTGTAAAGTTCTATGTCACTTCATTCACTTATTCTACATATTTTTTTTTTTTTTTTTTGAGACAGGGTCTCACTGTGCAGCCTTAGCTGGCCTAGAAATAGGCATCTACCTGCCTCTGCTTTCCAGCTGCTGGGGTTAAAAACACCTGCCACTACATCTGGATTTCTATACATCTTTTGGGACCTAGGTTAGGTTAATCAGTTGTGGTAAATCATGTCTATAATTCTAACGTTAAAGTGGCTGAGGCAGGAGAATGGGGAGTTTGAGGTTAGCCTGGGCTACATGGCAAGACCCTGTCAGAGGAAAGAAGAAAATAATGACCTAAATTAGGTAAGGGGAAAGCGATCAGCAGAAACAGATATAATCCTAATCCTTTCCTCAGATAATTCATTCCAGAGAAAGAGATGATTGTATTGAATTAAAACTGCTGCGAGGGAGATGCTAGGAAGGAGAAAGAAAGTCTTCTAGGGGGGTTTATACAAAGGGTTGACTTGGAAACAGATGTCAGAGAAATCTTTGCGTGTTTAAGAGCATCAGAAAAGATGTCTTTGGTTGTGTGTAGCATGGCTCATAAACGGAAGTTTAAATAATGAAGCTATTTATTACCTGATATGACAGAAATATGTGGACATATTTTGTTCATGGTTGGTTCAAGGCTAGATTAATGTTGTCATGAAAGCCCAAGGCTCTTTCCTTCTCTTGGTGTCTCTCTCTCTCTCTCCTTTCAGAAGTCTTTTTCTTTTTCTTGTAAAGATTTTAGATCCTGCTAGCCTTGGACAATGTCATCCACTAGCTGCAAGACCTCTTGAAAAGCAAATACACAGCAGTTTTGGTCTCTATGATGGGTATTATGTTCCATCAACAAGGAATAAGGATGTGGGTAAAGTATATGATGGTATTCTCCCTCCAGCAATGACTCAAGGAAGCGATAGCTGTGATCTGAGGGGTCAAGGGAAAACCGAGAGAATGGCAAGGCAGAGTACTTGGGTGAGCAACAGCCTGTTGGAATACCAAGAAGACCCAAAGACTGCAGCTGGGTATAGTGAAAGTAGGCTGGAGAGGAGGATAAGAGACAGAACACAGCAGCTTGTCCTTACCAGGTCAAGTATTTTGTCCATGCCTTCAGGGCAATAATAAGCTATTGGAAGGATTAATAGGTTAATATTAAATAAATTGGAGGACAGAATTTGATAACCCACTAGGGACCATAAACTGATATTTAGTTAAAGTAAGAATGAATGTATATAACTTGCTAATTTTTCTAAGTAAAAAAAAAAAAACCCACTTAATTTGATCAATATTTACTACAGAATTAGAACAATCACTCCTGGAAGCATTACGGTGAAGGTAAAGAAAAAGTCAAGTCCTTATTTCACACAGTATTTTTGCTTTTATTTTATAAGTCACCTCTATCATAGAAATATTCACAGAGTGCAAAACTTACAAAATACTAAGCAGAAAAAAACAAAGCTGAAAATGCATATAGATATTGCTGGGTTAGGAATGAAATTGTAGGTAGGGTGGTTAGAAAGAGCCTCACTGTGAAGTTGACATGTGAGCAGAGACAGAGGAAGAGGGAGAGAGGAAGAGAGAGGAGATAAATGAAGTGTAACCCAGATGTTGGAAAGCATCCTAGGCATGGGGAATGTCAAGGGTAAAGACTTCAGATAGAGGTGGGCTGGTCTATTCTGGAAATATCAAAGAGGCCAGTGGCCCTAGAGTACAGCAACTGAGGAAGGAAAGGAGTAAGTAGTGAAGTCAGAGTCTTTTTATTTATTTATTTATTTATTTATTTATTTATTTATTTATTTATTTTGCTTAGTGCTTGCTGGAATTGAACTCAGGGACTTCATGGGGCTTTAAATATCATATAAAGTCTTTGGCTTTTCTGTTAATGAGCTAGAAAGCCCTTGAAGGGTTTGGTAGAAAAGAATGGAATCCTCTGACTTCTGACCCAATGCCTCTGACGGTTATGTAGAAGCAGTTGGGACGCTACTGCAAATGTCCCTGGAAGAGCTGATGGTGGTTTGGATGAGTACTGTTAGGAGAGCCAGGGAAAATAGTCAAATTCTGGATATCTTTGAAAGATTGAGATAAAAAGAGAGGAATTAAGAACCACCCCAAAGGCCAGGCATGGTGGCATACACTTTTAATCTCAGCACTCCAGAGGCAGAGGCAGATATCTGAGAGTTTGAGGTCAACCTGAGATATAAAGAGAGTTCCAGACAGGCTAGCACTATATAGTGAGACTATCTCCAAAACCAAAACCAAAACCAAATCCAAATAAAAAGAACCACCCAAGGGGGGCTGGGTAATGTAACAATACTTGCTCTCAAGCCTGATATGAACCTGAATTTCATTCCCAGGACCCATATTTGGGAAGGAGAGAATGTATTCCTACAAATTGTCCTCTGAACTCCGGAAGTGTGCTGTAGCATGTATGCATATGTACATACACGTACATGTGTAAATAACTAATAAATAAATAAATAAATAATATAACCTTTTTTTTTAAAGATCCAAATTAAGAATATTAAGTGAACTTGGGAGGCAGAGGCAAGCGGATCTTTATGAGTTCAAGGCCAGCCTGGTCTACAGAGCGAGTTGCAGGCCAGCTGGAGCTACAGGGAGACCCTGCCTCGAAAATACAAAAAAAAAAAAAAAAAAAAAAAATTATTAAGTGAATGAAAAACCGAGTCAATACTTGGGAGACTGAGACAGGAGGATTGTGAGTTGATGTCTGGCCTGGGTATTATAGGAAGAGATCCTGTAAGAAATATAAAGAGGCAAAGGATGCAGTTCAATGGCAGAGGGCATACTTGCCCTGGGTTCAACCATCAGCAATGGAAAGGGAAGGGGGAAACCAAAGCTTTGTCAAAGTACCAGACCAGATAAGATTAGATGGCATTCGTAGCAGTTTAAGAAGGTTATTGTCAGCCAGGCGTGGTGGTACATGCCTTTAGTCCCAGCACTCAGGAGGCAGAGACAGGAGGATCTTTGTGAGTTTAAGGCCAGCCTGGTCTACATAGCGAGTTCCAGGACAACTGGGGCTACAGGGAGACCCTGTCTCAAAAAGACTAAAAAAAAGAAAAAAAAAAAAGGTTATTGTTTGTAATCTTCGGTTACTGTTGTGTTTACTGCTGATTGAAGTGGGAAAACAGGTGACAAAGATAAGGAGTGCTGGAAATGGGGCCCCAAATCAGCGCAGCTCCTCTCCTCTGGGAGCTGAGGTATGGCTCCTGGCTCCAGGGACAGCTCTCTGCTCAGACCCTCTTCCCTCAGCCAACCGCCAAAAGTTTATAAGAAATCAGTCTTACAGGCCTGGGCCAGAAGGCTCAGTTTATGTATGAGTCACTAACCCTGGGCTGGGCTACCTGCATGCTAGGCAAGCAGTCTATCAATTGAGCTACATGGCCAGCTCCCATTGGGTTTCTTGTAAGTGCCTATGTAAAAAAAAAAAAAAAAAAAAAACCTTTGGAGGCCAGATTTTTAGTGTGGAAAATATGATTATTGTAACTACAGACCATCAGACTGAATGCAGCCTGTTCTGATGGTTTGCAAACAGAATCTGGCAACACTTTGGGAAAGTACTACTTCAGTTTCTCAAAGACTCAAAAAGCCCTCCGGCTCTTCCAGTGGGCTCAACCCCAGATATTCTGAGTTCTTTGAAAAAATATGAGTCACAGGTGTTTACATTTTCAAGTATTTTCTTTTGGTCTTTTCGGCCTCTTTATAAATAACCGAGCAACAGGATTGCTTTTAGGGGCAATATTTACACTTAATGTGGCTTTTCATTTTTCTTACATATACTTTCTTCTTTCAACCAGATCTTTGAATTTCTTTCTAAATTTCAGTATTAAAAAGAAAACAAGCACTCTAAGAGGATTCTGCTTCATTTAGTTTGCACTGCCTTGAGAACGAAGGAAGTGAGTCCCTTGCGGGGATCCGTCCTCCCATCCCGGCGTTTGCCCGCGGGAAGATGGCGGCGGTCTCAGTGTCAGTGGCGCTGAGGCAGGCGTTGTTGGAGAGAAGGGCAGTGGCTACAGCATCCGTTTCCATGTGCAGAGTTCCATCCAGGTAACAGAAAGTGTCAGAATCTTCCTTCTAGCTTCTCAGCTCGCTCACTTCTGCGGAGCCCGGCCGACCGAGCCCTGGAGGCGCCTTCGGGGAGCGCGTCCTCATTGACCCTTTGCGGGGATATGCGGGCGACATCCGGCCCGCTGCTGTCTAGTGCCCGGCGGACGCTGGGGGCCGAGGAGGCGTTTGGGTCTCTCAGGAGCTTTGGGTCTGAGGGGAGAGGGTCTGTGCGCAGGGCTGGCGGCGACCCGGGAGCGGAACCGCAGGCGGCGGAGGGGCGGAGTCACGCCGGCTGCTCTCCAGAGTCCCTCCGTTTGTCACCTGTCTGCCGGGTCTCCAGGCCTGGCTGCAAGGTTAAGTCCTCGATCCCCTTCCGTGATTAGTTAATACGGTTGGGGTTTCGGATGGAAAGATGGTTTCAGTGATCAGGCTGCACGCGAGGAAAACTTTTAAGGAATTCGGTGTTCAGTGTGATCTTTGTGCCTGTTCTGTGTGTGCTGGGAATGGAACCCAAGGCCGCGCCTGCGGTGCGTGAGCTCAGCAACCCCCACCCCCACCCCTCTACTCCCCCAGCCAGCAAGGTAGTTTTTCAAAGGTTGTTCGCAGTACGGGAAGTTTGCCTACCTCCAGTTGTGCTAACCTATCGCCATAGGAATAAAATAGGGATCGTTGTTGCTGTATTGTATTGCTCTAAATAATTTTTTGTGGTGACCCTCCTCACCCAGCACCCCTGGCTATATTCCTTAATTCTTGATCTCCGCGTTAAACTGTTCGCCCGATTCTTTTGCTTGGGGGGTGGGGTGTCTTTTTGAGACAAGGTTTTTCTGTAGCTCCAGCTGGCCTAGAACTCGCTATGCAGCCCAGACTGGTCTTCAAGACAAAGATCCGCCTGCCTCAACCTCCCGAGAGCTGGGATTAAAGGCATGCACCAGACCCAATCCGAATTTTTAAAATTATATTTATTATTTTTATGTGTATGGGTGTACTGTCTGCATGTAGGTAGGTGCACCTGTGTTGTGCAATGCTGCGGAGGTCAGAAGAGGGCGTTGGATTCCCCTGGAACTGGAGTTAAAGATGGTTCTTAGCCGCCATGTGGGTGCTGGGAATCGAACCCGGGTCCCCTGCAAGAGCAGTTGGTGCTCTTAACCGCTGAGCCATCTTTCCAACCCCCCGAATTTATTTTATTTTTTTTTTAAATTTTATTCTTGTATGTGTATGAATGTACTGTCTGCATGTAGGTTTGTGCACCCGTGTCGTGCAATGCCACGGAAGTCAGAAGAGGGTGTCGGATTCCCTGGAACTGGAGTTAAAGACGGTTCGCAGCCTCCATGTGGGTGCTGGGGATCGAACCTGGGTCCTCTGCAAGAGCAGTCGGCGCTCTCCAGCTCCCCCCCCCCAATTCATTCGTAGTACATGTAAACACTTTAGCATTTTTAGGCCACGGAACATCATGATTTATCACTCCTTTCACAGCTTGCTCCTGTAAAAAAAGGGGGGGGGGAGGTTGTCTGCTGCATGCTGTGGGCTTAGCTTGAAGATGGAAGACTGGATAGGGAGTTGGAGGAATGTGGAGGTTAAAAAGTGAAAATAGGCTTTATCCAAATGCTTTTTAACTTAGTGTTGTAATAAATACAAAGGGAATACAGAGTTAATTAAAACTTTTGGAATCGAACTTTAAAAAGGTTTTAAGTAGTGAGTGTTATGTAGGAAAGAAGTTGTCCTTGGTAAGTCAGTGGCTTTGAAAAAGGTTTCTGGGACTGGGGACCTAGCTCAATTGGTAGAGTACTTGCCTTGCATACACAAGGCTTTGGGTTCAATCTCCAGCACTGTATAAACTTGTTCCCAGGTTCTGCCTGTATACAATTCCAACACGCTGTAGTTTTAGGTGGGAGGATTAGAAATTCAGGGCTATCCTAGGCTACAAAGAGAGTTGGAGACTAACCTGAGCTAGAGACTTTGTCACAAAATAAGTAAAATTTCAAAAAATTGAGAAGACTTTCTTCTGGAGGCAATAGTAGAGTAATATATAGTCACTGGAAAATAAAAATTATGGTATTGGGGAAGGTAAAAGATAATTTTTAAAAATTCATTTATTTATGTGTATGAATGTACTGTCTGCATGTAGGTCTGTGCACCCACGTCGTGCAATGCCGCGGAGTTAAAAATGGTTCTCAGCAGCCATGTGGGTGCTGGGGATGGAACCCAGGTCCTCTGCAAGAGCAGTCGGCGCTCTTAACCGCTAGGCCATCTCTCCAGCCCTAAAAGATAATTTTTTAAGTAAATGTTCTAATTATGAGGGACTTCGGGAATAGCAAGTAGATAAAACCCTCCACACAACTTTTAAGTTAATTTAATATAGTGGTGATGTAATTTAGTTCTTTTCTACTTAGAGCTGGGGACTAATTCACATACTAGATAATTAAGGCACTCATCATTGTACTAGAACTGAAAATGAACTTGAGGGACTTTCTTAGAATTTAGTAAAGTTAAGACACTAGTTTGCAAACTAGTAATTATTACTACATATCTAAACTCGAGTTTCTGCTTGCAAGTATAAGAGATTTGAAATTAACATATATAAATCATGTAAGATGACCTTTGTTTCATATTTTAAAAAACTTAAAATCAGGGAAATAATTTTGAATTCATGCTAACATTTTTTTTACCCCTCCCCCCTTTTTTTTAATCCAAAGATTCTGTGATGGGCATCTTGAGACATTTGTTTCTGCTCCCTTACTTATTTGGAAGCATTCTTTAGAGTATGATTGGAGAGTAATGATCTGAAAAGGCTGAGTGGAAGGAGTCCCAGTTAATGGGAGAAATCAAAAGTTCATTTTATTGTAATTCTTTAAAAATTTGTGCTGACCAGGCTTAGTGGTGTACTCCTTTAATCCCAGCACTCAGGAGGCAGAGCATGCAGATCCCTGAGTCTGAGGCCAGTGTGGTGTACATAGTGAGTTCCAGGCTAGCAGTGAGACCATGTCTCAAAGAAACAAAAAATAGGGGCTGGAGAGATGGCCCAATGGTTAAGAGCACTGGCTGTTCTTGCAGAGGACCCCCACAACATGGCAGCTAACAACTGGCTGTAAATCCAGAATCCAAGACCCTCTCTGTCTTCCACTGGCATTGCACAACATGGGTGCACTTACATACATGCACTCAATACATGCATACACATAAAATAATAAAGCAAAAAATTGCATTAAAAAAGAAACCAAGAAATAAAATAAAATAAAGCATTGGCATAATGCTTCATGTGTCTTGAGTAAAATAAGGGAGCATGGACTCAGGAGAGGAGTAAGGACCAGAACTGTCAGTGGAAGGAAGCAGTTATCTACTACATTAACATCTGAATTGAACTATAGCATGTGAGTGAAATGAAAAATAAAACAAGTAAAAACAGATTAAAAAATGGCAAAAATTTAAGTAGGATGAGTGATTTATTTGATGAGCATGTGTTCAAGTGTGAGCTTCCATTTCCTTGGCCTGGGGCAAAAGCCTGGTTAATTAGTCTCCTACACTTATCCTTACTGTCCTTCACTTTCTCAAGAGATTTTCCAGTGCAGATTCACCTGTTTAAAGTATCAGTCTATAATCGGATCAGTTGGCACTCTCTCAAATTAGTAGTACTTGAGATATTTGCTGCATGGGGTTTATATATTTGTTCATTTGAACATTTTCATGGATTTATGTCACTTCTCAGATTTAGACTTGAGCTCGTGTTTATCTAAAAAGCTCTTAGGATAGTAGATTGTCAGAGGTGTTAATAACTACGAGACCTCTTTGTGAAGCCTATTTTGTGGCTTTATTTCTTGCTTCATTTTCCAGTGCGATTGCATGTGTAGGGACTGCCAGTGAGAAAGTAGTCCTAAGGTTGGCATTGTTCTGTGTTTATTATACGTTGATGAGAGAGGAAAGCCCAATTTGGCAAACAATAGATTTAGCCATTAGATTGGCTTCTACTTTGTTACATTTTTTACATTTATTTATTTATTTATTTATTTATTTATTTATTTATTTATTTTGTGTGTGTTCATCTATTCATGTGGACACTCCTTATAGCATGCATATGGAGGTCAGAAGACACAGCTTTTGGGAGTCAGTTCTTTCCTTACCACGTAAATTCCAGGGATTGAACTCAAGTCAGGCTTGGCAGCAAGTAACTCTACTTCCTGACCCTGGCCCCTAGCATGTACTAAAGATAAGCCTGGTAAACAAATTATTATCTTCAGTGGAAGCCAATTAACTCTTTTTCTCTCTTTGTAACACATCAAAGATAGATTTTTGAGAACTTGAAATGTGTCTGAAATGTCATACAATAGATCTATTTGTTGGGCTTATTTTCTTCACTGTAGAAACCCATACTTGGCTGATTTGTTTCACCAGTAGCTGGCATTTATATTCTTTTTAGAAAAGTTAAATATTTTCCTTTATATGAATATTAGAATAGTGTTCAAAATAATAAATCTTACTTTAATAAGTGCTAATTAAAAATACCTATTTTTATTTTTTTTTTAAATTTTATTTATTTCCGTATGTGTATGAATGTATCGTTTGCATGCAAGTCTGTGCACCCGTGACGTGCAATGCCGCGGAGGTCAGAAGAGGGCGTCGGACTCCCCTGGAACTGGAGTTCTCCTGGAATTGGAGTTTCAGACGGTTTTTGGCCGCCATGTGGGTGCTGGGGATCGAACCCGGGTCCTCTGCAAGAGCGGTCGGCGCTCTTAACCGCTAGGCCATCGCTCCAGCCCACCTATTTTTATTTTAAAGTATGTGCATATGTGTTTATTATATAAGGAGGTGTTAGATTCCTTAGGGGCTTGAGTTCTGGGGTGGTTGAGAGCCACCTTGTGTGGTTGCTGGAAATTTCTCAGGTCCTCTGGAAGAGCAGTGTGTGCTCCTAATTGCTGAACCATCTCTCCAGTCCTAATTTTTATTGATTTAATTGAATGGATATTTTTCTTTACTCCTGATGAAAAGTATTATAATAGATTGTATTATTGTTTAAAATATTCACTGCTATTCCCTCTTCCCTGAAAACCTTGGCCAAATGATGGGAAATGAGATTCTGTTGTCATGCTGAACCGAACATTTGGGACTCAGTGTAGACTAGGTCTTTAGTGGGTAGAGCTTTTCCATATTTTGCCATGTTCATTTCCTCTCTGCTGTGAGGTGGTTGTGTTCCAGGTAGGGTCTGCTCTTTTAGCCCAGATTCTGTAGTGAAGACAATGTGGACCAAAGTCAAACTAATTCTTGTAGGTTACCTAAAATATAGCTTGAGTAAGAAATCTTGATTGTAAGCCACAAAGATATTTGGATTGTTGATTACTTCATAATAATCTATACAGGCTCTATTGTGAACACACACACACACACACACACACACATATTATTAGCTCAGGGATGATAAAGTCAGTAAAATCGTAGGCCCTTTGAGAGTGAATTGCAACAAAGCTATTTATTTATTTATTTATTTTTAATCTTTTTTTTTTTTTTTTTTTTTTTTTTTTGGGTGAAGACAAAGGATCTCCTTGTAGCCCCACCTTACCTGAAACTCACTATGTAACCCAGGCTGGCCTTGAGTTCCCAGAGATCCACTTGCCTCTGCCTCTCGCATGCTGGAATTAAAGGCATGTGCTACCATGCTGGGCGTAAAGTTTCCTTTTTATATATTAGACTATATAGGCATTAACCTACATGCATGTAAATAAAAAATGTCTGCCTGGCGTGGTGGCGCATGCCTTTAAAAAAAAAAAGTCTACAGTATCCATTCTTTGTAATTAATGACGGTGGTTTGAGTTTAGGATATTCATCTTGAATTCTGTTAATTTCTGGCTTGAAATTGTTTTATGACAAGATTGTACCTATTACAGTGCAGCTTTTTTTATTCAAAAATTTAAAAGCAAACAGTGGCATGATAGTAAACATCTTTGAGCACGCAAAAGGCAGAGGCAGACAGGTCTCTGTGAGATGAAGGCCAGCCTGGTCTGCATAGTGAGTTTTTTTTTTTTTTTTTGGTCTTTTCGAGACAGGATCTCTCTGTAGCTCCAGCTGTCCTGGAACTCACTCTGTAGACCAGGCTGGCCTTGAACTCACAAAGATCCAATTGCCTCTGCCTCCCAAGTGCTAGGACTAAAGGCGTGCGCCACCATGCCCGGCAGCATAGTGAGTTTTAGGCCAGCTGGGGCTATAGGGAGACCCTATCTCAAAAAAAAAAAAAGAAAAAAATAATTATTTTTTTTTTTATATAATTTATTTTAAACAATTCTTATATAAGTACTATAGGTGACATTATCCAAATCAGGAGATTAGAAAGATTATTTGGGACAGAGTCCTTCTTGGAACATGAGGATGTATTTGGAATTAGAGTAAAGGACGTCTCTTGAAGCTTTTAATCATATGTGGGATTTAATAGGAAAGGACAGAACAACTTGTTTTCTGAGAATATCTGCTGGGAGAGGTTTGTTTCAAGCTTCAGTGAATATAGAATTCAAAAATAACACAGGTTGTCTTGTGCCAAATACAGGCATTTCAAGTGGAAAAGCTTCTAAAATTTGTCATCTCTTGTATCATTTTTGTGGCATTTATTCTGAGTACCAATTAAATATAGCTCACTTTTCTAGTTTATTGTATATTGTGTTCCAGTGTGCCAAGGATTTTCCTGACATTTTTTTTTTTTTTTTTTTTTTTGTCTTTTTGAGACAGGGTCTCCCTTTAGTCCCAGCTAGCCTGGAGCTCACTTTGTAGACCAGGCGGGCCTTGAATTCACAGAGATCCATCTGCCTCTGCCTCCCAAGTGCTAGGATTAAAGGCATGCGCCACCACGCCCAGCCTGACATTATTTCTTATGTCTCCTTCAGTAATCTTCTGAACTTTTTTTTATTTTTTTGGTCTTTTTGAGACAGGGTCTCCCTGTAGCCCTTGCTGGCCTGGAGCTCCCAGAGATCCGCCTGCCTCTGCCTCCTGAGAGCTGGTATTAAAGGCGTGCCATCAAGCCCTGCCTTGTTTCTTCGCTGGTTAGCCTGCTTCATTGATTTCTGGCAGCTTTGTTACCTGGGAAACTGTTTACCTGGTTCGAAACTTTGTTACCTGGTTGGGGTTTTTGAAACTTTACTCAAAGTGGCTGGAGAGATGGCTCAGCAGATCACTGGCTGCTCTTGCAGAGGACCTGGGTTAGATTCCCAGCACCCACATGGCAGCTGTCAGCTGCCAATAACTCCAGTTCCAGGGTATCCAATGCCCTCTTCTGACTTCCTTGTGGATTGAACGACATGGGTGCACTTAAATACATGCAGGCAATGCATTCATACACATAAAATAAAAATAATAAAAGAGGAGCTGGTGGGATAGTGCAGCCGTTAAAGGCTGAGGCTAAGAACCACAAATAATAATAATAATAATAAAAGAAAATAAAAATGGACTCAAAAAGAATTTCAGGGACAATTTGAGAAAAATAACTACTAACTACTGAGACATCTCTCCAGCCCCATTTTTGACTGGAAGGAAATAGCTTTCCCCTAATGGAACTTAATAGAGCCCCAATATCCATCCAAAGTTACCTCTGTTACTCCCTCAAGAGTTGAGTCATTTAGAAAACTTGGGGAAGAGATATAACCCATTTGCATCCTGATAATCTTGAGATCCAGTTCCAAAGCTGTTTACCAAAAGAGTTTAATGTTGGACTGGAGTTTTGGTTACACTCTCAGGTGCAGCCTCTAGACAGGGAAGAACAATAACAAGAAATAGAAGTTCCCATCCGGCATTCGGCCTAAGAGCCAAGGACTTTATCTGCTTTCGTTCAAGGACCGGAGTGGAGCTGTTCTGCAGTATTGGTTCACAGTCAGGGTCCTACCCTAAGTCTGCCCAACCGTTTTTGTCCTGTCCTCATCATTTTCACCTCTCTTTTTTCATCCTGAATCTGAATACCAAGCCACTAAAACTATTAGAGTTTTGTGTAAGATCATAAAATTTAATGAAGTTGTGATGATGGTTGAAGTTTCTTATGATTAAAATCTTGGACCACTGAAGAGGTTAAGGCTGCCAAGCATGATCTGAGTTCAATCCTCAGGACCCACATGGTGAAAGGAGAGAACTGATTCCTCAAGTTGTCCTCTGATCTCCACACAGAGGCCATGGCGTGTGCATGCACACACACACACACACACACACACACACACACCATAAAAAACAAATGTAATAAAGAGTAAAATAAAAGGTTGACAGGATTATTATTGTTAATACTTGAGCTTCTGTAGTTTTCCTTTTTTAGTCCAAAGGTCCTATTGTGGCTGAGTTATATAGTGCACATTTTTTGTAGCTGCTTTCATCTAAATATTTGAATATTTTTCTAAGCTATTCTATGCCTTTTCTCCTTTAAGTAATGACAAGAGAACAATTCAGAATTCCCTTTTCAAGTTCTTTTTGTCTGACCTGGAACTCACAGATCTGCCTGCCTCTGCCTCTGCCTCTGGAGGGCTGGGATTAAGGTCTGCACCACCACTCCCAGTTCACCCTTAAGTTCTTTAGAATCAGTTACTCAAATGTAATCTTTCTTGCACTCACTAGACTTAATTTTTTAAAATATAGGATTGTTCTCCAGTTTAGTGGTTTTTTTGTTTTGTTTTGTTTTTTTTTAAATGACGGCTGTGCATCAAAGTCACCTGTTACGTTCATCCAAGGTATTCAGGCTTAGCTCTTCAGAGATTCTGCAAGGAAGCTAGAGCTGAAAACTCCCGACTTTTTTATTCTCCCCCCCTGTAAACAGTTTTCATATTATATCTTGGAAGACTTAAAAAATACGTTTTTCCTTGGGAAAGGAGTAAGGGAGATCTCCAAAAAATGGAAGCATTTTTGCATTTTTTTACTAGTGTAAATTTAAGTTCTATACTTTTTACCTGTATACTAATCAGAGGCTTTTTCTTGGGTAGAAATAAAACAACAGCTTTTCTGAGAGGCAAAGAAGGCATTTTGGTAACTGGGGAAAGCAGCCCTGCTACTCCTCTCTGGAGACTCTCGGTCTTCATTTTGGAAGGGCTCAGGTTTAATATAGCACAGCTGTTGAACTCTGCCCTTCAAAGTTTTAAGAAGAAAGTGTTTTATCCTTTAAAATGGAAATGTGCTTTTTAGGGAGGTAAGTTATTAAGAAAGGTCCTCACTTCTTTAGAGTTCTTTTTGTCTCTGTTATTTCTTAGAATTGTTTCAGATGTTGGGGAGCACTATCTTTGAGTAAATATCTGATTGCTGTTGTAATGTTTTGCTATATCCTTAACCAAGCTAGATGAAGAGTCGATTTCTTTGTGTTTTCTAGGCTCAAAAATACGATCATTGCTTTATTTAGCCACTCCATGCTTAAGTAAAGGGTCCTTGAATAGGGCTTAGTGGACAAAGATCCTGTTCTAGATGATCAGCAAGCCATATGCTTCTCCTAAAAATGTCACTCTGTTTTGATGAGTTTTAAAGTAAATGCAGATGTTTTAAGTCTTTTGAGGACCACCACTCTTTGAATGAAGAGAGAACTTCTTTTTCAACAGATTTCTTCAGTATATGTACAAAAATATATATGAAATTTATACTTTATTTTAATCATTTAGATTTCATTTTAATTTTATTATACATGAGATTTTGAGAAACAAAATACAGCTCATGATATACCATTGGCTAAGATCTTGAATTTACTTGAATTACTTTTTGGCAGTGAAAAGTGATTGTTTTTAATTGGAAAAGGTAGCATTCTGTTTGTTCAGTGCTTCCTACCTTCATAGGGTAATTCTAGAAGTGGTAGTTCACAGATTCATTTATGTTTGAGTTGGAAAAAATTTCTAGGACCATCTAGTCTAAACCCTTTGTTTAATGTTAGAATCTCTAGAACTTCTGTTTCTGTAGAAGGTGAGTTCCTGGCAACCCTAGAAAAACACTCTTGTGTCCCAGCATGGTAACACAGCATCATACAAAAGCATTCCCTGTAAGAGAGAGAAGGCTTCTTTGGGCCTGTATCTCACCTGGTTTCTATCTATACTGCCTTTTCTCTGCTTCCTAGTCTGACATGAGGTGAATATCTCTCCGTTGCCAAATATTCTGCTGCAATGATATTTTGCCCATCTTCACCAGGGATCATGTGGCTACTGATTAACAATTCTGAGACTGGGAAAACAAAAAATTCCCCCTTTTAACTTGTTCTCAATCAGTTTGGTCACAGCTATGCAGAAGTAATGACTACATAGAGATGTTTTCTGTATTGCCAGTGCCTGTGCTTGAAGTGTATCTTAACCACTGATATTCCTGCTTCTGCCTCCTAAGTATTGGGTTAAAGGCATACACCACTAAACCTTGCTATAATTTTGATTAAGTAAATTATTAATATGTCATAATTCTTCCTCTTAACCACTGAGCCATCTCTCTAGCCCCTTTTCATTTTCTTAACAGTACTTTCCAGAAAACTACCTGTTCACTGGATTTTTTTTTTCGAGTATGTATTATGTATCTGTTGTAGCTGAGAGATCTTTTCCTAAACACAGGTGCCTTTCTATAAATTTAGTTTATAATAGAAATTTAATGTTTTACATAAAACTAGATATTGAACCTAGGACCTTATTCATGCTGAGTAAGCATTCTACTTACTGAGCCACATCTCCAGCCCTAGGTTTCTTTGTTTGACATGTTTTTTTTTTGTTAGATTTGTATCAAAATGATGCTGATCTCATAAAATGAGCTAGATATTATTTCTTTTCCTCTGTTTTTCCTTGAATTGCTATCATTTCAGTTCACAGAATTTTAAATGTTATTTTATTTTATTTGGTTTAAAATATCTTCTAATTTCTCCCTGGAACTTGCCTTTTTGTTTCATGGCTTATTTAGAAGTATTTTGTTGGCCTGGCTGAGGATGAAGCTTAGTGGTAGAGCATAAATAAAATAAAATAGAAACGTTTTCCTTGATTTCCAAATATTATTGCTATTTTTCTGAAAGCTCAGTTCCCTGAACTTCCCTTTTTGGAGCCTGTCCTAAAACTTGTGCTTCTGCTTGTCTTGCTTTGTAGCCCAGTTCCACAGGTGCACCTGAAAGCCCAAGGACCTAGAGAGAACCAGACAAACAGCAGTGGCTGCTTCTGAACTCTGTGCTGTCCAAGCATAAGTTCTGTTTCTTGTTCCTTGGGCAAATTACTTCTATAGAAGTGTTTAGGTTAAGCACAGGCTTGGAGAGTGGCTAAGGTAAATCCTCAGCTGGTTTGGTTAGGCTTCCAGCTCTGGTAATCTTCCTGTTCTGCCTGCTGCATATTTTTGAGAGTTTCCAAATAGCTGCTGTATGTGTCCTGTCCAGACTTTTTAATGAGACATTTAGTGGAAGAGACACGGTATGGTGTGCTTACTACATCTTGCCTAGGACCAGTTGTCCTAGGAGGAACTATTTTATTTATTTACTTATTATTTATTTATTTATTTATTTATTTATTTATTTATTTATTTATTTGAGACTGGGTCTCCCTATAGCCCCAGCTGGCCAGGAACTCATTTTGTAGACCAGGCTGACCTTGAACTCATGGAGATCGCCTGCCTCTGCCTCCCAAGTGCTAGGGTTAAAGGCGTGTGCCACCACGCCTGGCTTAAAAACAGTTCTTAGCTGCCATGTGGGTGCTCGGAATCGAGAGTGGGTGCTTTTAACTGCTGAGCCATCTCTCCAGCCCTGAGGAACTATTTTAAAAGCTGGAGAGATGGCCTAGCGGTTAAGAGTGCCGATTGCACTTGCTGAGGACCTGGGTTCGATCCCCAGCACCCACATGGTGGCTGAGAACTGTCTTTAACTCCAGTTCCAGGGGAATCCGACACCCTCTTCTGACCTCCATGGCATTGCATGACACGGGTGCACAAACCTACATGCAGATAGTACGTTCATACACATACAAAAATAAATAAATAAAAATTTTTTAAAAAGCTGAATTCTAGCTGGGCGTGATGGTTCATGCCTTTAATCCTAGCACTTGGGAGGTAGAGGCAGGTGGATCTTTGTGAGTTCAAGGCCAGCCTGGTCTACAGAGTGAATTCCAGGACAGCTGGGGCTACAGGGAGACCCTGTTCTCGAAAAGACAAAAAAAAAACAAAAAAAAAAAAAAAAGCTGAATTCTAATATTTCTTGCATTTTATATATCTGAATAGTTTAAAGCATCTAAAATGACTTAAAATTTTTCATATTTTCAGATTCTTAACCAGTTGATTCTCAGCTTTGGGGGCAGAAAGGGGTAGGGTAATTCACATATCTTAGAAATAAGGCAGAGAAAATGTTTCAAAGTATATGTTCCCAATAAAAAATCTTGGCATTTAATAAAATGGAAGCTTATAAGTGATGTAGAAGTAAAAAAATTACATTGAGTTTAAGCCATAAAGTAATCTTGAATTATTTGACATAAATATTTAAAATAATATTTCTAACTAATTCATGGATTCCAGGCTATGTAGGCTTTCTGTAAATAATATCAGACTATGGCAGAATATAGTTTTTGTTTATGCTAACTGTTGTATTGGACCTTTGTCATTTATAAGTGACAGATAGTTAGAAACTCTGACTGGCCTAGGCAGGAAGAGGGAACTGATTTAAATCAACAAAGAGGGGCTGAGGGTATAGCTCAGTGGTAGAGTGCTTACTTAGCATGTGAAAAGCTCTGGGTTATGTTTCCAGCACTAGAGAATAAATATCAAATTCAAGAAAAGAAAGAAAAAAAATCCTGGGGAAATACTTGATATTAGTTAGATTGAACAGCTTCATGTTTACTAGAATATATTCAGTGTTTATAATTTATCTCATACTGTTGGATCATACACATTGTATTGTTAATTTAAGTGTGGACTTCTGGGGCTAGAGAGATGGCTCAGCTGTTAAGAGCACTGACTGCTCTTGTAGAGGACTGGGGTTTGATTCCCAGCACTCACATGGCGGCTAAAAACCATATTTAGTGCCAGGCGTGGTGGCACACACCTTTAATCCTAGCACTCAGGAGGCAGAGGCAGGCCATGTCTGTGAGTTCAAGGCCAGTCTGGTCTACAGAGTGAGCTCCAGGCCATCTGGGACTAAAGGGAGACCCTGTCTCAAAACCCCCCCCCATCCCCCCCCAAAAATGTGGACTTCACACAACCACCCAGGAACAATGTCAGTGAGGGATTGTTTGATGAGGTTTGCCTGTGGCCATGTCTGTGGGGGATTGTTTTGATTGCCTTAATTAATATGGGACGATCCAGCCTGAAAGTGAGCAAGCAGCACCATTCCCTGGGGCTGGGCCCTGACTGTAGAGAAAGGTAGTTGAGTACAAGCATGTCTGTGTCCATTTCTCTCTGCTCATGACTGTAGACGTGATGTGATGAGCTGTTGTAAGTTCCTGGTGCCTCAGCTTTGCTGCCGTGATAGATCATAACCTGGAAATGTGAGATAATGTAAAGTCTTTCACCCCTAAGTTGCTTTTCGTCAGGGTGGCGCATGTCTTTAATCCTAGCACTTGGGAGGCAGAGGCAGGCGGATCTCTGTGAGTTCAAGGCCAGCCTGGTCTACAGAGCAAGCTCCAGGCCAGCAGGGACTAAAGAGAGACCCTGTCTCAAAAAGACCAAACAAACAACAACAACAGCACCAAAAAACATACATGTAGAAAGATCATAAGAACCATAGAAGTCAGGTACAGTTCAAGTTTTGTTCCCCTCTCATTTTAAAATTTGGGAACAGGAAGATTTTATAGTAATGTCTTTAGGGAACAAATATATACTGACTGTCAACCTTTTTCTGTGTAGACTTCCCACCTTTTTTCCCCTTAAGGATTTGCTGAACTGTGCTCATTAAAAAAATAATAATTTTTTTTTTGTTGTTTCAAAAATCTTTAGTAGGATGCTAGGATACATATTATTGGAAAACACTTTGAGGGTTAGCAGTATTCAAAGACTCAAGATACTCATTTCTCAAGATCTTGTAGAAAACAAGTCCAAGACAAGGTTCTAGTATAAGTGGCTTATGTTAAAATTGATCTAGAAAGTAGGGGTAAGAAGCCTGTAGGTTAGAAGGGTAACAAAGTAAGCAGATATGATAGTAGAGTTGTTGGTATCTGTAGTAAAGAGTCAGTTCTGCTAGAATCACCAGAGAAACATAGAAAATGCTTCCAGTCTTACCTAGTTGAAAGATGGAAGTCTTGAATGTTCATCCACAAGCTCTCATTCCCTTTGGCTAAGAGTTCTCACTATTCTGTATTGTAAGCGGTGCTTATGCTTCACTTGAGGTGGATACTAGAGGATGACAGGAGACTGCTCCAGCAGCTGTGGAGGAAATGACAAACTGGCCAAGGGATATGACCTGACACTAAAGGTATCTGTTACAGACTTCCTGGTAATGCAAGAGACTCTCAACCTTTTCTGGATGCTATTTAGGGTTCTGATAGCAAGCATTTTTTGACTACTTAGGCATAATGGTAATTGCTTTATGTTTTTTCATGCTTATTTTATTAAAATAAATGTTATTTTAGATGCTCTGTAGTTTTATATATTAGTTTTATATATTCCCAGGATTATAAAATATCTCATGCACATTAGAATTTATTTACTTATTCTCTAGGATATGACAAAGGACCTAGAAGGCTCTTACAACTCATTTAATTTCATTTTTATTTATTTTATTCACTGTGTGTATGGGCACGTGTACACAAACCAGGGCACATGTGTGGAGATGAGAGGACAACTTGTTGGAATTGCTTCTTTCCTTCCACCATTTGGGGATCAAACTTAGGTCCTCCTGCTTGGCAGTAAGCACCTTTACCTGCTGAGGCCCCATAATAAAAGTTCTTAAAACAGTTTTATCTATACAATTTCTTCTTTAAAGAATTTATAGAGCCGGGCGTCGTGTCACACACCTTTAATCCTAGCACTTGGGAGGCAGAGGAAGATGGATTTTTGTGAGTTCAAGGCCAGCCTGGTCTACAGAGTGAGTTCCACAGCTGGGGCTACAGGGAGACCCTGTCTCGACACACAAAAGAAAAAAAGAATTTATGATAGTGGGATTTGAGAGATAGCTCAGCAGTTAAGAGCACAACTGTCTCTAACTCTAGTTCCAGGGTATCCCACACACTCTTTTGACTGACATGGACACAGGTGCACTTACATATTATAGGCAATACATTCATACATATAAAATAATAAATATTTTAAAATATTTATTTATTTATTTATTTATTTATTTATTTGAGACAAGGTCTCCCTATAGCCCCAGCTGTCCTGGAACTCACTATGTACCAGGCTGGCCTTGAACTCAGAGATCCGCCTGCCTCTGTCTCCCGAGTGCTGGGATTAAAGGCTTGTGCCACCACGACCAGCCAAAATATTTTTTTAAAAAAAGAATTTTTGACAGACCTGGGGAAACAGTTCACTCAGCAAAGTGTTTGCTATCCAAGTATGAGAACTGGAGTTTGATCTCCAGAACCCACACATAAAAGCTGAGTGTAGCGCTACATACTTGTGATCCCACCACTGGGGACACAGAGACAGGCAGATTCCTGGGATTTCTAGTCAGTTAACCTAGCCTAATCAGCAAGCCCCAGGCCAGTGACAGACCCTGTCTCAAAAAATAAGACTGATTTCCCTGAACCCTGAGCCGCTCTACTACTCCCTTCACTACATCTGCCATTTATCCTTGGGCCTACATAGGCTGGTGCCTGCTCTTTCACCTCAGATCTCTGGACTAGCTTCCTAACCTCGACACACCCACTGTATCCTGATTCCCTGTACCCAGACTAGCTCAATCCTCCAGCTTAGTTTGTTAGACTCTCCACAGGCTGTACCCACCCCTATCTTACCCACCTCTCCCCCCACATCCTGATCTGCCTGCCACAGATCTGCTTACCACCCTGACAAGTATAGCATATACCATTCATCAAAGTAGTTTTTGTTGTCGTTGTTGTTTTGCAATAGATGGAGGCTATTGAAGAGTTCCACAACTGATCACACACAGAGAATGTGTGTCTGAGAGATGCCCAGCCCTAAGTGACACATCTATAGTGGAACTTCTATTCCTAAGGCTTCATGGATCATAGCAGAACAGGGGTAGAGAGAATATTAATACATCCCTCAACTCTCACCAGCAAAGCTTCTTCATGCAAAACAGAAGGCCACAACTGGCCAAGTTTTAGAGAATAAGAGATTGCAGTGTGTGTCCCTAGATAGGACTCCTGTATTGAACCTCACCTACCCATGGCTTAGGGACCATTGTGGAAGAGGGGGCAAAAAGATTGTAATAGCCTGGGTAGGTGTATGTATTAAGTATAAAAAAGCACGGAACCAGGTCACTCTAGGAACATGCTTTACTTCCATGTGGGACTGCCAGCATGAGCCACCTGCAGACACGTGGTGGGACCGGACAGCATGGCAGGGAGCAGAGAGGGGGGCGACAGGGACAGAGAGAGAGACAGAGAGACAGAGAGACAGAGAGAGACACAGAGAGTTATGGCGGCTGGCGTCCACCCTTTATACCCATGGGGTAGGGCCTCAGGTAAGTGGGAAGGGGTCAGAGGATTGGCAGCTTCTGGTGGAAGTGGGCACCTGTGTGCCCCTTAGGATTCTGGGAAGCCTGGACCTAACATTCCAGCCTTTTGCTTATGATAAGTAAATGGGGCACTGTTCTCTCTCTTCTGTATTTGCTTCAGAGCTGATTGGGGATGAAGTTTTGGGGAAACAGCTGTCAGGCTAGAGGGTTAGAATCCGGTTTCCCATTTTGGCTGCTCTGGGTGCTCTGCCCAGTGGGTTTGGTCCAGATTGATAGTGGCCAGTACTTTTAGTGGACATTTTCTCTGCAACTGAAAAGACAAGCTAAGCTGGTTGAGTCTTTTTTTTTTTTTTTTTTTTTTTTTTTTTTTTTTTNTAGCTCTGGCTGTCCTGGAACTGGAACTCACTCTGTAGACCAGGCTGGCCTCGAACTCATAGAAATCCGCCTGCCTCTGCCTCCCAAGTGCTAGGATTAAATGCGTGCGCCACCACGCCTGCCTCCTTTTTTTTTTGGTCAAGCTGGTTGAGTCTTTTTTTAAATATTAAATTTTATTTTATTTTTTTTTAATTTTTTTAAAATTTTTATTTCTGTATGTGTATCAATGTACTGTCTGCATGCAGGTTTGTGCACCCGTGTCGTGCAATGCCGCGGAGGTCAGAAGAGGGTCTCGGGTTCCCCTGGAACTGGAGTTCTCCAGGAATTGGAGTTTCAGACGGTTCTTGGCCGCCATGTGGGTGCTGGGTCCTCTGCAAGAGCAGTCGGCGCTCTTAACCGCTAGGCCATCTCTCCAGCACATGGTTGAGTCTTACATGAGTATACCAGTGCAGGGACTTCACAGTACCAACAGGGGGCTACTTGGTGCATTAGCAATTGGAGGGTCCCTGTCTAGGGAATGCCGAGGGAAAAATGATGTATACCCTGGTTTGAGAAATTGGAAAAAGTTTTAGTACACAGGGCTCCAGAATGAGAGCCATAACCATGAGAATATAAAAGGTGGTATTTTCTGGCATGGCACATTAAATCTGTCATCTATCTCTGAGATATTTTCTAACATGACATAGTAGATTCCTAACTTGGCACAGTAGGTCTCTCACCTATCTCTATTTTCTAACATAACACAGTAGATTCCTAACTTGGCACAGTAGGTCTCTCACCTATCTCTCTGATAATAACCTATTTCATTTTCTCTTCTTTAGATTACAGTTTCCTGTTGGGGTGTTTAAAACTGTACAGTTAGCTCAGATAAATGAAGTTTGTTTTGATGTTTAGGTCAGTTGAGGTTCTGGTCCTTAAGGGGTCACTCAGGCCTTGTGCCTGGCTCTTTACCAGTTCCATCTATGTGAGGACAAAGTCAGGCCTTGCTTGGCCACACCTTCCCCTTTGAAGGGTGAGGAGTTTCTCCTCTATATAGACTTTTCTCCCTTGACTGAACACTGGCAGGATAAAGTCCTTTTAAGTGAATCTCCAAGACTTCCCTGGCGCAGGATGACTGGTGACTCGCTGCCACAGGACATGCACAAAGTTGCAGATGCAGGACCCTAGGACCCAAGTCAACCTCAGAGGGTAGGGGCCAAAATATTGTCCCCTCAAATCCCTCTTGCCAAATCATATTGGAGCTTTAAGTGTGGTTGCTAAACCTCCAAGAGGATTGTTTGAATTAATTTGGTACTTTAATTACCATACAACTCCTATGTAAAGCTTGAACATTGACTTAAGCACTGTTAATAAATTCTTAATTGCTGTGGCAAAAATATTCTGACTAATAAAATGCAAAAATATTCTAATAATAAAAGCTCATGGTAGGAGCCTGGTAGTGGCTGCAGCACAGGCTAGGAAAGGATGCTATTTACTGGCTTGTGTTGCTGGCTCATATTCAGCCTATTGTATACAATATAGAAATATCTGGCCAAGAATGGCTTTGCCCACAATGGGTGCAGGCCAGTCCAATGAAGGCAATTATTGAGGTTTCTCAGCTCAGGTGTATCAAGTTGACATTAAACCTATGCAGTAAGTCTTCTACAATTTGTTCTTTAAGGTCTATGAAGGTCATTTAGGTACTCAAAGTACAATGATTTAAACCATGCAAGACAAAAGTTTCTAACAACATAGCCCATGAAACAAACCCAAGATAATAAAGAGGTTAAAACCAGTACCTTCTCAAACGAAGGCCATGTCACTTGTCCCCAGATTTTGAATTAGAGCTTTGAAAAGGAAAAGGAAAGGGGGGGCATTGCCACATACACCAGTAGACAGGAAATTCTTAGGGCTCACCCAAATTGGTTACATTTGGACTGTCCGTGTGGTCACCGGAAGTAAAATCTAATTTCTCTTAAAAATATTAAAAGTAACATGCAAAGTATAACAGATATATAAAACAATTTTAGTATGTATGGGTAACTCTGTTTCACTTGAGGCTGTAACAAGATATATAGTACCTGGTAGGTGGAACATGATTTCTTGTATATGCCATAACTACATTATAGAATTCTTAAAAGTGAACAGTACTTCATGCATACACCCATAAATAAGGTTCTAATAAATTTGGCGATGACACTTTGTAAAGGTTGTGCTAAGCAGAGGCACATGCATTGCAATCATTCACAGACAGATCTTAATATGCTGTTTAACAGTGTCATACACATACACACATGTATCCACACATTCCTTCAAGAGATTTTTTTTTTTTTGGTCTTTTTGAGACAGGGTCTCCCTGTAGCTCTGGCTGTCCTGGAACTCACTCTGTAGACCAGGCTGGCCTCGAACTCACAGAGATCCACGTGCCTCTGCCTCCCAAGTGCTAGGATTAAAGGCGTGCGCCACCATGCCCAGCATTTATTTATTTCTGTATGTGTATCAGTGTACTGTCTGCATGCAAGTCTGTGCACCCGTGTCGTGCAGTGCCGCGGAGGTCAGAAGAGGGTCTTGGATTCCCCTGGAACTGGAGTTCTCCTGGAATTGGAGTTTCGGACGGCTCTCGGCCGCCATGTGGGTGCTGGGGATCGAACCCGGGTCCTCTGTAAGAGCGGTCGGCGCTCTTAACCGCTAGGCCATCTCGAGATTTTTATCTTAGTGTTTGTACTGAACCATCACATGCATTGGGAAAAACACCTTTAGAAATATTATTTAAAACATGCAGCTTTGATTAATTGCACTGCCAAGGCTGAGATGACGTCTTGTACCTTTGGTTCTAAAACTATGAACTTATTGAAATACTTTAACAAGTGATGGAAAACAGAATTATATATAATACTTAAAGAACTGACAATATCAAAGGTACTTAGGCTGTTTCATTGGAGGGAAGGGATTGCAGGGGAAGCAATGTGCCATTGTCCAAGTACCAGAGTATGAGTGAATCCAGGGATTTTTAAAATGGTCTCTGGAGCTGGGTGTGGTGGCGTACGCCTTTAATCCTAGCACTCGGGAGGCAGAGGCAGGTGGATCTTTGTGAGTTCAAGGCCAGCGTGGTCTACAAAGTGAGTTCCAGGACAGCTGGGACCTCAGGGAGACCCTGTCTAGAAAAGACCAAAAAATAAAATAATAAAATAATAAAATAAAATGGTCTCTGGTCAGAAGGACGATAGCATAGCACAGGAGAAAGAGAAAAGAAAAATCTGTTAGTGAACCCATAAGGGTCAAAATATCAGGTCTTCAGAAGTCTGGAAACAAGAAAAAAACTAGAAAAGAAAAATTTTAGTTGTAATACCTGTGGAAAAATAATTTGGACAGATAAGAAATAAAACCTTCAGATAAACAGTGTAAAAACCTAGGAACCCGGGTTCAAATCAGGCCTTTGAAAAAAAATTTAAAAGGCATGCCAAAAGTACACTTAATTTATTAAAAGAAGTTTGAAGTGGCCACTTTGTTTTGACAAAAAACACAGAACATGGACACATAACAGTTACAAAGACACATTGAAGAACGGTTATAACACACAGACAGGTTTGGACAGACACATGACCGAACTGTATCCATTAACTCTGGACAGTGGGAAAACCCCCTTTTATCTAAAGTTGTCCTTCATTGTCCAGGGCTGTAGACAATTATCACATTTACAAAGAATCACTTAGACTTTAAGACATTTGCTTAGGTGGAAATAGACTGTATGCCCTACTGTGCTTTGCAGCACAGGCTGTTCTTATACACCTGCGAAGGATGGTGGACTGGGTAAGCAGGAAAATCTGGTGGCTTGTGCATATTACCTGCTAATTTAATGAGAATAAATTTAGTTAGTGGAAAAATCAAAAGATCCCAGCCAAGTGAAGGGTTACTGCCTGAGGGAAAAGCTGGATGCTAGTGAGACAGGGTGTGGTCAGTAGACCTCCTTAATCTCAGATATAGAGGCTTCTCAGAAGATCCCAGCCAGGTCAAAGTTTACTGCCTGAGGCAAAAGCTGGATGTAGGTTGGGCAGGGTGTGGACAACATACCTTCTTAACCTCAGGCGGAGGGCATTGTATCCTGAAGCAGACAAAAAAATGGATTTCTGAAATAAAATGGGGTTTATAAAGAAAAAAACAATGAAATGGAAAATGCCAAAATCTGAAATAATCCCTTAAAATTAGGCAAAAGTCTTGTAAACAAAATATAAAAAAAACCAAAACACTGTTTGTTAAAAAGCCAAATGATGTAAAAATCTCAAACAAAAGCCTGTAAGAATTAACTATCCACACAAAAGTAAAAAATGAAAATTGTATTTTGAAATGGTTGAAAAACCAATAAAATCAAAACTTGGTTACTCTGTATAAAATATATTAATATAATTCCAATTGACTTTGTATAATCCAATATAAAACTCAAAATTGTGAAAGGATCAGAATATGTCATTAAATAAATTGCAAGAGAATTAGAATATAGAAATATAGCATTAGTTATTACAAGGTCTGATGTGAATTTAGGCTTTTTGCTATGCGGGCCTAATAGAGGGTGTGGTTTAGCACCCCCACAGAAACGGGGGCACGGGCAGACAAAGCCTCAAGATGGCTGCTGAGGAATGGGCGTGGATTAGCACGGTTGCCATGGAAACAGTCTGAAGCATGTCTGTTTGGATGTGGGGTGGGAAAGAGCTGTGTGGTGCATGGTGACTGGGGCAAAAACCGTGTGGCGGAGGTGGCAGGCGCAGTGGAGCAGCGGGGGAAGGCACAGTAAAAGAAAGAAAAAAAGACTGCAGAGGGCAAAGAGGAAGAGAAGGAGAGGGAGAGAGAGGAAAAAAGATAAATGAAATCTTTCTAGTCTCAGAAGCAGCCACCCGAGTGCTAAGGCGCATCCGCCATAGTTCTAAGTGGGAACTCAGAGACCCCAGGTCCGCATGACCAGTGTGGGAGTCTCTAAAATCGGGGCCTACTAGTCTGTGAAGCCGGTGTCCCAAAATCACAGAGGAGGCCAAAATTCGGGTCCAGATTCTGTCTCTAGCGTCCTGGTAGACAGCAATCTGGATGGAAAGAATTGGGGAGAATTCCTGATTTTGCTAGCACTCAGGGGTTCTTTAAAAACAGGATGGGCCGGGCATGGTGGCGCACACCTTTAATCTTAGCACTTGGGAGGCAGAGGCAGGTGGATCGTTGTGAGTTCAAGGCCAGCCTGGTCTACAGAGTGAGGACAGCTGGGACTACAGGGAGACCCTGTCTCGAAAAGACCAAAAAAATAAATAAATAAAAAATAAAATAAAAACAGGATGGAATGGAAAATATCAGGAGACTAAAAAGAATGAAGGAAGAAAGGAAAGACAGGCAGAGAGAAGGGAGAGGGAGATGGAGGGAAGCAGGAGGGAGTAGGAGAGAGCAGAGAGTTGTACCACCTGTGCACGGGAACCCAGTTTGAGCCTGTGGATTCAAAACAATAAAGGGCTAATGCTGAGAGAAGCAGAGGGAGGAGAGAGGAAGTACAAGGGGTAGAAGTGGGGGAGGAAAGAGGGGTGGGGAGCAGAGTGGTACCTCATCCTGAAGCTGGTTGTCTGGAGAAACACTCGGCTGGCAAGTCCAGGGGTTGCAAAATGTTCGGAGGTCCGTTTCTGGGTGAGAGCTGGTGAGTGCTCTGCCAGATTAAAACGCTTGTGAGCACTCCACCTGATCACATCTCGAACCTGACTGAGTCCTCACAGCACCAATAATATTAAGTATAAAAAAGCACGAAACCATGTCACTCTAGGAGCATGCTTTACTTCCATGTGGGACTGCCAGCATGAGCCACCTGTGGACATGTGGTGGGACCGGACAGCATAGCAGAGGGTGGAGGGGAACAGAGAGAGAGAGGGACACAGAGAGAGAAGCACAGAGAGAGAGAGACACAGAGAGAGTTATGGCGGCTGGGGTCCACCCTTTATACCCGTGGGGCGGAGCCTCAGGTAAGTGGGAAGGGATCAGAGGATTGGCAGCTTCTGGAGGAAGTGGTCACCTGTGTGCCCCTTAGGATTCTGGGAAGCCTGGACATAACAGTATGAACATACGGAAACAGGTTTTCAGGCCTTTAGGAACTTGCTCATATGAACTTGCAACAATGGTGACAGCATGCACAAGACCCATGCTGACTCAGTCAAACAAAAACCCAGCACAGAACTGGGAAGATAGCAGTAGACTCCAGTCTTAGCCTAGGAACTATTGACAACTCTATACTGTGGGATAAGGGAGAGTTTATCTTCTTTAAGGGAGTGACTCTAGGTGGGCTGACTAGACTCCGGTGGATGAACTTGCACTGAAGGGCATTTGGGTACAAGTGCCTGACCAGATAGGCCTTAACATATGTGACAGAATGCATGGAATCCAGTGGGGAAGCTATGGGGGGATGCAGATGGATGAGGGGGTCTGAACTTAATTAAGGTTTATTAAATGAAACACACAAAAACTCAATAAAAATATACATAAAAAATAAGATTGAGGACATCTGAGCAGTGATAGTTGAAGTTGACTCCTGGCCTCCACATGTATACTTAAACACACATGTGTAACTGCACATTCATGAACACACACATGTACACATATAGAATTTATGACCCAGACTATACCTGTGCCACAGTTAATGACTATACAGTATAACATCCCAGCAAATAAAGAACTACCTACAGAGTATTCTTTGATTTTGAGATTGTACTGATAAGACTAGTGGCCAGTGGTGTAGAACTTGTTTCCTGGGGAAGCATTTTTTTTTCTTTCAGTGATATGACCTAAAGAATCAAACGTAGTTGAGGGTGCTTTCTTTGGTAGCTTCCTGTGCCCCATCTGTCATCTCTGATAACTGGTAGTTTTGCCTTCCATCTTACTAAAGCTTCACCACCATTTTCATAACTGAGTAGCACTGGGATGGATACAACACACACCTGAGTTTATTTCCAAATTCCAGTTTCCTCTTCTCTCAGTTGAGACTTAAAACTTGGCCATTCTATTGCTGATAATATCCATTCTAGTTATGGCTTTGTAAGTGGTCCCTCACTTAGGTTTTGAGTTTTTATTTTGGTCCTAAATTTAAATTTTTGGCTTTGAATTTGAGTTATGCCTCCCTTAAAAATATCTTACTAAATATCCTTGATCTAGCCTTGGGAAACTGATTTCCAGAGATTTTCTGTATTAAATTCTGATATTCGTCTTGCTAGGCTGTTATTTTAATTTGCTTTTCTTTGCTGTTTTGTTTTTTTGTTTTTTTTTTGCCATTTTTCCTGTGGTAGGAACTTCACACATGGCAAGCAAATTGTTTCCCCAACCTGCCTTTCCTTATTAGAAGCACTTCATTGGGCTTATCAATCCACATAGTGTGGTTAGGAGCACAGATTTTGAAGTCAGCTGTGCCTACATTCAACTCTTAGCTTGGACAGTTTTTAGGGTTTTTCTTTTTTTAAAGTACACATAATATTCATCATTTCGCAAAGTACATAAAGTGTGCACTCCAGCCCCTGGTAAACACCTCGTGCCTAGTAAGAAGCTGTAACAACATTGTCATTGCCCTTAACCTCATAAATGCTATTTTTCATTATCTCTTTTTTGGGGGGGAGGGGATGTCTTTTTTGGGGAGAGAGTCTTTTTGAGACAAGGTCTCCCTATAGCCCTAGATGTCCTAGAACTCTCTATGTAGAGCAGGCTGGTCTTGAATTCACAGAGATCCTCTGCCTCCCAAATGCTGGGATTAAAGGTGTACACCACCCACCACACTCGGCCATTTTTCATTCCTTTATAGCTTATTTCCCTCCCTTTTTGCTTCTTTTCTCCTTTTTATGTCATTTCCCCTCCTTTGGTAATTCATGTCTAGATTCTTACTATTCCTAAATTACCAAAACGTCCTGGATTTTATCTTATTTATGCATTGTATCTTCCTTGTGAATTTTCTGCATCTGGCTCTTTCCAGATCATGATGACCCATGCACTCTTGTCTAAAGCAGTCTATCTTTGTTGTGTACCATTCATTCCACTGAAATAGCGTTCAGGCCAGCAGTGACCCCATTTCTAAATGGAATAGATTTTTCTCAGCCTTTACCTTATTCCAGCTTTGTAAATCAAATACTTGACTTTCTCATTCTTGAGTCTTCCTAGACAGAAAAAAAAAAAAGAGCTGGGTGTGGTGGTGCACACCTTTAATCTTAGCACTTGGGAGGCAGAGGCCGGTGGATCTTTGTGAATTCAAGGCCAGCCTGGTCTACACAGTGAGTTCCAGGACAGCTGGGGCTACAGGGAGACCCTGTCTCAAAAAGACCCCCCCCAAAAAAAAGAGTCTTCCTTTGACTTCTCTCTGGCTGAACTTCTCTTTAGTTCCATTTGAGTATTGCCTTCTTTTGCTCATTTAGTAAATTGTCGGTATTTTTTTAGATTTTAATTTACAGATTTTTACTTTTTCGTTTGTTTTTTTGTTTTTGTTTGTTTCTCCTTACGGCCTTAAATTCCTGATCTTGTCTTCACCTCCTAAGTGCTAGGATTACAGATGTGCACCATCATTCCCAGCTCTATTTTGTGAAACTTTTATTATTTATTTATTTATTTATTTTATTTTTTTTGGTCTTTTTGAGACAGGGTCTCCCTGTAGTCTCAGCTGTCCTGGAACTCACTCTGTAGACCAGGCTGGCCTTAAACTCACAAAGATCTGCCTGCCTCTGCCTCCCAAGTGCTAGGATTAAAGGCATGTGCCACCACGCCCAGCCCCTTTTATTGTTTTTTTTTTTAATTTTATGTTTATGAGTGTTTTTCCTGCATGTAAGTGTACCCTTGTTGTGCAAAGCCCACAGAGGCCAGAAGAAGGTGTTAGATCCCCTGGAACCAGAGTTACGGACAGTTGTTAGCTGCTATTTGGGTGCTGGGAATCAAACCTGGGTCCTCTAGAAGAGCAGCCAGTGCTCTTAATTAACCACTGAGCCATCTCTACACCCCCTTAGAGGCTTTTGTTTTGTTTTATGTTCTTATTGTGTGCATATGTGAATGTCTTCTCTTCCCATATTCCCAAAGGCAAATTGAGGTACAAACTTACCAAACTAGTTGGAAAATTCTGGCAAATTTAATTGGGCTTGCTTACAGAGTGAATGGGTGATGGGGTTACATACAGGAATGTCAGTGCTCCCTCTCCCTCATGGCCATACAGGAAAGTTCTGATCCTGGCATGGACCCTGTGACCTTTGCCCAAGATAGCAACAGAGGGAGAAATCTGCCTCTTGGTGGTCTCTATTTATATACCCTTAGCCCCTGCCCCTTATACAGTCAAGGCTGACTTGTCTGATAGGGAGGGTTAGCTGACTCCTCTGAAAGCCCAGCAGTCAAGTTTATAATCCTGGGCAAGCAAGTGTTCCTAAGTGTGGGAAGGCATTTGATGTCCAAGGTCAGTTCTTGGAGGACTGTCCATGCTGCAGATGTGATTGAGAATCTTGAAATGAGAAGATTATCCTGGTGGTCCTAATGACGCACAATGGCCCTTGTAAGATTGCAAGAAGAGTTTGAAAAAACAGTGTAGAGTTAGAGTAATGTAGTCACATTCCAAGGAATGCCAACAGAAGGCTAGAAGAGAACAGATTTTGCCTTGGAGCTTCTAGAAGGACCTAGGCCATGCCAACATGCTGACATCTTGATATTAGTCATGTGAAACTAGTTTCTGATGTCTGACTTCAATACCATATGAACAGATTTGTGTTGTTTTAATCCACCAGTTTTGTGGTAATTTGTTACAGTTGGTATAAGAAATTAATACAGGAATTGGAGAGATGGAGTGATTGGGCACTGGTTTCTCTTGCAGAGAACCTGGGTTCAGTTCCCAGAACCCGCATGGTGGCTAATAACTGTTTTTAATACAGTTCCAGAGGCTCTGACACCCTCTTCTGGTCTCCACAGGTATTGCATGCACTGCTGTACTTACATACATGTAGGCAAAACAGTCATAGAACATAAAAATAAAAAAAGGAAAATAAACTAATATACTTTTTAGGGCTGGAGAGATGGCTCAGTGATTAATAGCACTGGCTACTCTTCCAGAGGACCCAGATTCCCCAGCACTCACATGGCAGCTTGCAATGGGCCATAACTCCTGTTCTAGGGGATCCAGTGCTCTCTTGTGGCCTATGTGGACATTGCACACATGTGGTGCAGGTTACATATATGCTGGGAAAACATTCATACACATAAAATAAAAATAAAGCCAGGCGTGGTGGTGCACGCCTTTAATCCTAGCACTTGGGAGGCAGAGGTAGGTGGATCTTTGGGAGTTCAAGGCCAGCCTGGCCTACAGAGTGAGTTCCAGGACAGCTGGGGCTATAGAGAGACCCTGTCTCGAAAAGACCAAGAAATAAAAAAAAAAAAAAAAAAAAAAAAAAAAATAAGTAGCTCAAAAAATATTTTAAAGAAAAAAGAACTTAATACTTTCCTTGTATCTCATTATCTTTGGTGACTTTTTCAGTACTAGGATGGAGCCCAGGGCCTTTGGCATGGTAAACAAATACTCTTCTAGCCCCAGCCCCCTACCATGGCTTGACAGTTTGACACATGTATCTAATGCATTCTCATTATTCTTACTCCATCCTCTCTTATTCTCCTCCCACCCCTATTGATACCCCTCACTTTGCCCATAGGTCTCCATCCAACTTTCATGTAAACTGGATTAACCAGGCCCATTTACGTGGCTGTGGGTATGAAGCATTGGAGCACGAGTAACTCCCCAGTGACTATGTCCCTGAAAACGCATGAATTCCTTCCTTTCCCCCAGTGGCCCTGGATTGCACTGGCTTCTCTTCATCTGTGAACTGAATGTGTATGGTCTTAGTCTTGTGTAGGCCCTATGCAGGCAACCACAACTGTTGTATGTTTATAAGTGCCATGGCCATGTCGTCTACCATGACTTTTTACTAAAGCCTCAGTGTTTACGGTTCACTTACACTAAAAAATTCAACAAATTCAACACACATCAGGTAGCTAAAAGGGGGTAATGTTTTGAAAACGGTTAATAACGCAATAGTAATTTGTGGGACTGGCTTATAAAGGGAGGATTTATGAGCCTCGGGGGTTTTTTCCTAAAGAATTTCCAGGGTTAACTTTTACTGTTTGCAAGTTTTGTCTTTAGAGATTTTGTTCCACCTAACAGGGACTTTAGAGTTGTTTTTCCATTTCCAGCGTGACTCCGTATCATTTCCCTGATTTCTAGAAACTTCTGGTCAGAGCAGCTTCACATTGAAGTTCATGGGCATCTTTGTTCTCACCGTAGTTGAAACAATTTGACAATGATTGTTTCCTTAACCACTCTACTGATGTTCCTTCTTAATTACTGTCATCAGTACTCTGACACCATCTAAACTAGAAGCCTGTTTCTAATCTCATTTCCTCCTGCTCATAGCCCACATTAATTAGTCACTTAATTATTTTAAATATTTATTTGGTGTATGTATACAGACAGACTCATGCCTTGACACAAGTACGGAAGTCAGAGGATAGTTTAGGGGAGTCAGCTCTCTCCTTCCACCATGTGGGTCCCAGGTATTGATGAAGTCAGGTTATCAGCCTTGGCAACAAGTGCTCTTACCCATTGAGCCAGCTTTCTGATTCCTTGTAACTAAATTCTAATGTTCACTTTTCTCTGATTTAGTTCCCATTTTTACTACAATTTAAGCAGCATCATTCTGGTTGCTGACTTGTCTACACATGTGATCAGTTGTCCATTTGTACTTGTATTACATACAGGATCAAGTTCAGACTTCTCACATGTGTCCAGGAGTCTTTCTTTTACATCTTCTTTTCATTCTTGGACAGGCTCCCTTCCTTTATTTTATTTTATTTTTTAATTTTAGACATCGGCTGGTTATATAACCCAGGCTGGCCTAAGCTTTCTTATATAGCCCACATTGGTCTTAAACTCACAATGCTCCTTCTGAGTGCTGGAATTATAGGCAAATGCCCCTACACTCAGCAGCATCCGTGTGTGTGTGTGTGTGTGTAAAATTTTGAGTTAGACTTGAATCTTATCCTTAAGATATTGTGTAAAGTATATAATTTTTTTTTTTTTTTTGTATTTTTGAGACAGGGTCTCCCTGTAGCTCCAGCTGGCCTGGAACTCACTTTGTAGACCAGGCTGGCCTTGAACTCACAGAGATTTGCCTGACTCTGCCTCCCAAGTGCTGGGATTAAATGTGTGTGCCACCATGCCCAGCTTAAAGACAGTTCTTAGCTGCCATGTGGATGCTGGGAATCGAAACCAGGTCCTCTACAGGAGCAGTTGGCACTCTTAACCCTGAGCCATCTCTCCAGCCCTTAGAATCCATATTCTTAACAGCTTCCTCCTGACCCAGACTTGAGACTGTAACTCTGTTTTAGTGATTCTGAATTCCCTTCTATTCCATAATTCTACTCTCTTCTGTAATTAAGTTTCTGTCTTTACAAACTGTTTCTTTCCTTCATCGTGCTTCTCTGGGCCTTCCATACTGTGCTGGATAGCTTTAGTGTCAACTTGACACACCTGGGTTGAGGGAGCCTCAATTGGGGAATTGGCTCCATTGGATTGGCCTGCGGCCACATCTGTGGAGTATTGTCTTAATTGTCAAGCAGTGTGGGAGGGCCCAGCCCACAATGAGTAGTGCCACCCTGGGCAGGTTGTTGTGTACGGTATAAGAAGGCAGGCTGGGCATGAGCCAGGGGAGTAAGCCAGTGAACAGCATTCCTCCATGGCCTGTACTTCAGCTCCTGCCTCCAGGTTCCTGCCCTGAGTTCCTGTCTTGGGCTCCCTAAGTGATGAACTGTGACCCAGGAGATGTAAGCTGAATAAAACCTTTCCTCCCCAAGTTGGTGTCGGTCAGAGTGTTTTGTCACAGCAATGGAAGACAAACTACAACAGAAATTGGTACCAGGAGTGGGGTATTGCTGTGACAGACCTGACCTTGGTGTTTTGGGGAAGGATTGTGGAAGCGTTTGGAACTTTGGGCTGGGAAGATCATTGAATGCCTAAAGATCATTGCTGTGGAACTTGAAATAGTTATGCTGAAAGAGTTGTAGACGATGGAAGCGTGAAGTTTCTAGTTTCAAAGGGGAGCAGAGATCATCAGGACTGTGTAATCTGTGGGTTCTGGTCAGCTGGGGCTGAAGAATCAGCTGTAAGTAATAAGAGACCAGAACCTGAAGTGAAATCTTTGTTGTCTGTTTACTTGTCTTTTTCCCTTCTAGACTTAAAATCATTGAGGTTTCACGGAAGCATTTTGTCATCTATGTGGTTTCAAATATATCTGTGGAGTCAATGAATTATGTAATAGCATAGAAGTTTAAAAAAATATTACTCAGGGGCTAGAGGCTCAGTGGTTAAGAGCACTGGCTGCTCTTGCAGAGAGAGGACCAGGTTGGATTCCCAGTTCCCACATGGCAGCTAACAACTGTCCACAACAGGGGATCTGATGCCCTCTTCTGTATGGCATGGTGTACTTACATCCATGCAGGCAGTACACTCGTACACATAAAATAAAGATAATAAATAAGATATTTTTTAAAATGTTGCTCGGCAGCCTCTCATATAAGTAGGATAGTATTTTAGGTATTTTTATGAAATAACTTTGGATTTTAAGCTTAACTTATGATAATGTCATAGATTTCTGAAAAAGGATTTGTTTTTTCGGGCTGGAGAGATAGCCTAGCGGTTAAGAGCACTGACTGCTCTTGCAGGGGACCGGGGTTCAATCCCCAGCACTCATATGGCGGCTAAGAACCGTCTGTAACTCCAATTCCAGGAGAACTCTAGTTCCGGGGGAATCTGAAACCCTCTTCTGACTGCCATGCCATTGCACGACACGGGTGCACAAACCTACATGCAGACAGTATATTCATATACATAAAAAAAATAATAAAATAATTTTTTTTTTAAAAAAAGTATTCGTTTTTTTTTCAGACCATTAAGTCATCATACTGCAGACTTTCTCGTTTTGTGTTTTTGCTTTCTGTTTTGTTTATCCTATCCTAGTATTTTTTATCACATGAATATTTGCCAAGATGACTAAAACTATTTAAATTTAAAAAACAGCTGCTTAAGGTGAACATTTTTAAATGGTAGAATGTTATAAAAAATTATTGAAAAGTACTATTTTCATGTCTTATTTTCAAATTGATTATTGATTTTGTAATTAAAATCAAATTGCATATACAATTATGACAGTACTTCTTATTAAAAAGTCATTGACTTTGAGTTTTAGTTAAGTAATTTACTAAGGAAGTCAGTGAGAGGTTTAAGGACTCTATCAGTTTAGTTTGTAGTTTTTTTTTTAATTTTTTATTTTTGTATGTGTATGAATGTACTGTCTGCATGTAGGTTTGTGTACTCATGTCATGCAATGCTGAGGAGGTCAGAAGAGGGCGTCAGAGTACCCTGGAACTGGAGTTAAAGACTGTTCTCAGCTGCCATGTGGGTGCTGGGGATCGAACCCAGGTCCTCTGCAAGAGAAGTTGGCGCTCTTAACCGCTAGGTCATGTCTCCAGCCCCATAGTTTGTAGTTTTATGGACTGGATTTGGATGAATCTTAATAGTGATAATTATCTGTTACTTAAATGACATGAAAGCTTGTAAAACTAAATTGAATAACAAGCAGGTGATTTTTTTCATTAAGCTCAACACTGAAGTTTCCTATGTTTGTGCTGTTATTTATTTATTTATTTATTTATTTATTTATTTATTTATTTATTTTTGGCTTTTTGAGACAGGGTCTCCCTATAGCCCCAGCTGGCCTGGAACTCACTCTGGAGACCAGGCTGGCCTTGAACTCACAGAGATCCACCTGCCTCTCCCTCCCAGGTGCTAGGATTAAAGGCATGTGCCACCACACCTGGCTTAAAGAGGATTCTTAGCTGCCATGTGGGTGCTGGGAATCAAACCTGGGTCCTCTGCAAGAGCAGTCCCCACTCTTATCTGCTGAGCCATCTCTCTAGCCCCAGTTTATTTTATTTTTATTTTTTTTTGAAATTTTTTTATTTTATTTTATTTATTCCTGTATGTGTATGAATGTACTGTCTGCATGCAGGTTTGTGCACCCCTGTCGTGCAATGCCGCAGAGGTCAGAAGAGGGTCTCGGATTCCCCTGGAACTGGAGTTCTCCTGGAATTGGAGTTTCATACGGTTCTCAGCCACCATGTGGGTGCTGGTGATCGAACCCGGGTCCTCTGCAAGAGCAGTCGGTGCTCTTAACCACTAGGCTATCTCTCCAGCCCCCCCCAGTTTATTTTTATATGACCATTAGTGCTTTCATTCATATATTTTATTGTGTTACACTAAGGAAGTAATAAAGTCTAGATTGTATTTTGTATTCTTGTCTTAAAATTCTATTGGAATTTTATGTTTGAATACATTGTAGGTTTACCACATTTATGTACATGCATTATTTTATTTTATTAATTTACAAATGTTTTAATTGTGCTTGGTATACACCTTTAATCCCAGCACTCAAGAGGCAGAGGCATTCCAATTTCCATGAGCTTAAGGCCAGCCTACTCTACATAACTAGTTCCAGTCCAGCTGGGGCTATAAAGAAACCCTGTCTCAAAAAGACCAAAAACGGTTTGTTTTTTTTAATTTATTTTTATTTATGTGTATGTGCATATATCTATAGAGGCCAGAAGAGGGCTCATCAGGTCCCATGGAACTGGAGTTATAGGTGTTGTAAGCTACCTGATGTGGGTGTTGGGAACCAAATTCTGCTCCTATTAAGAGCAGCAAGTGCTTGTAACAACTGAGCCATCCCTATAGTCCTGATATGGATTATTTAAAATACACTGTATTTCAAAATGGCATGGCTTTGTTGATTAGTGCAGAATATTTTCAGCTTTTTTTATTATGTGTTCACCTTTAGATATGGTAATTTGTACTAAATCCTTGATGTTTATCTGATTTCAAACAGATTGCTTTAGAACAGACCATAATTAGGAAACGTGTACTGTATATGTAGAACTGTTTAATTATTTTTAATATCAGTTTAAAAAATCTGATTACATAACTTAAGAGTTGTGATGAATATTAGAGTTTAAGCTAATAAGACCTTTTATTTTTTATTTTTTTATAGATTGTACATTTTATTAAATACTGGGCTTTATTACAACAAATTTATTTGTAATAGAAGTTCATTTAAAAAAATCCTGGTTGTAGGCCGGGCGTGGTGGCACACACCTTTAATCCTAGCACTTGGGAGGCAGAGGCAGGTGGATCTTTGTGAGTTCAAGGCCAGCCTGATCTACAGAGCAAGTTCCAAGACAGCTGGAGCTACAGGGAGACCCTGTCTCAAAAACACCAAAAAAAAAAAAAAAGAGATGTGGTTGTAGGGGCTGGAGAGATGGCTCAGTGGGTAAGAGTACTGATTGCTTTTGCAGAGGACCCGGGTTCAATTCCCAGCACCCACATGGCAGCCAAGAACCATCTTTAACTCCAGTTCCAGGGGAATCTGATGCCCTCTTCTGACCTCCGTGGCATTGCACGACACGGGTGCACCAACCTACATGCAGACAGTACACTCATAGACATAAAAAATNGGGAAAGCCATCCTCCTGACTTTTGTAAAGTTCAATGCTCCATACAAACATTCTAATTTAATTAAACAATTTTTATAGTCATTACTAGGCATTAAATAGTACTGGTACATGAAAAATTCTTAACCAGAGAAGCACGGAGTGGAAAACAAACTAGAGGTACTATGAAAGGAACTAACAGGGAACAAAGCAACAGAAAGATGAAACCCCCTCAACATCAAATAGTACTGGAAACAGGAATAAAGTCTTCTAACACTGTTGGAGCCTCAATAGATCAGAGTACTATAATACTATTATGTATGCGCTTGCTCACTTCTTTCTTTTTTTTTTTTTGATGCATGGCTTATGTTTTCAGGCTGGCCTCAATCCTCTACTTATGCCTTTGGAGTAAGTACATGGGAGTCACAGGCACACACCACCTCTCAGGCTGTTACTAGTTCTGATCCAAATTTTAAGCTAATTTCAAATGCCTTGCATTATCAGTATTTTTGCCCCTGCTAAGAGTGGGTAGGACTTCTTCTAAAACCAGTATATGGTCATGTCACTACAGTGTACACAGAAGTCCACATTGCAAAACAGTGTTGTTATGAAAACTCTTGTTCAGCTCTAAGGTTTACTAGTAAAGGCTCCTTCTTACAACTGCACTTCTGGAGAATCAGCACCAGCCAATTGGCACTTATTATTATTTTTTTTTTTTTTTGGTCTTTTCGAGACAGGGTCTCCCTGTAGCCCCAGCTGTCCTGGAACTCACTTTGTAGACCAGGCTGGCCTTGAACTCACAAAGATCCGCCTGCCTCTGCCTCCCAAGTGCTAGGATTAAAGGCGTGCGCCACCACGCCCGGCTAATACTAGTTTTAATTTTAACTCTCAGAATTTTAGTTTCTCAAGCATAATCACAATGATTACTGCTTATAATTTTGCTTGAAATATATTAGGAATTGTTCTAAGTTCCTACTATTTATATCTCATTTAACTTTCTCACTGGCACAATAAACACTGTGATACTTTGGATCACTAAAGCTAGAATAGCACAGCAACATTCTAATGATACAAGTCGTCACCCACATAGTAAGGAGGTAGGTAATACCCTTCAAGAAGACATGGTTCAGAGGTTCTGTGAGAGAATCTTGGTTCACTAGATTAAAACAAAAGAAAGCAAAACTAAATAGTTCAATAGCAGGACAGGGCAGGTCAGAAAACAATGTCTTCCATAAAGTTGAAGAAGTTTCAGTGATGGTGTTTGAAGTTCATAACTATAAATAGCCACTTCTGAAGAAAGGAAATATCTTTTTTCAGAGTGTAGTTTAAAATTAACTTGTATACATTAGATGTACTATTAATACTGAAGAATTTTTTTTATGTCAGCAGCTGGACTAGCTAACATTGTACTGAGTTTGTCTGTCTCATTTACTCTCACAATATGCATATGCTATAAGTGAAAATACAGTCAGTTGAACTTTTCAGTGTAATGTGTGATTAGTTGACACAGTCATAGAGTTCTGTAATATAAAATAAACTAATTCCCGTGGTCTCCCACCTTTTCATTTATTACTGCCATCTCTACTTAACCACCAAGTTATTTTTAGTAGTATCTTTTTAGAAATTATTTTTGAATTTTTGTTTTATTTTATGAATGTTTTGCCTACATTTATATGTGTATCACATGCATGCCATGTGTACAAAGGAGGCCAGAAAAGTGCATGGTATTACTTGGAACTGGAGTTATAGATGGTTGTGAATAGCTATGTGGGTGCTGGGAACTGAACTCAGGTTCCTCTGCAACACAGCAAGTGTTCTTAACCACTGAGCAATGTCTCCAGACCCTGTTAGTAGTTGTTTGTTTGAAGTTTTATGGTTTTTTTTTTAAATTATTTTGAGACAGGGTGTCCCTGTAGCCCCAACTGGCCTAGAACTCAGAGTGATCTGCCTGCCTCTGCCTCCCGAATACTAGGATTAAAGGAATATTGGGATTAAAGTTGGTGGCATGCACCACCAACACGCCCAGTGAGGTTTTATGTTCTATTTTGCTTTTTGTTGTTTTGTTTTGGGGTTTTTGTTTGTTTGGTTGGTTTTTGAGTCAGGGTCTCCCTGTAGCCCTAGCTCGCCTAAAACTTCCTATGTGAACCAGGTTGGCTGGACTCAATAGAGATCTGCCTGCTTCTGCCTTTGCTTCCCCAGTGCAGGGATTAAGGACATGCACCACCATGCCTGGCCCTCCTGTGAGGAGTTTCTTAATGCTTGGAGTTTATTTGTACATATTGAAGAAAATGCATTTTTATTTACCATTTTTCTGAAGATGAGGCATACAATCCTAGTTTCCATTTTGCTTTCAATTGTACTGTTATTAAAATAATAATAAACAGGACCAGAGAGATAGCTCAGTAGTTAAGAATAGTTACTATCTTTACAAAGAACCAGAGTTCTGTTCTGAGCTCCCATATCAAAAGACTGGGAGACAGTGGGAATTACAGTTTATTTTATATTATAGACTGCTTGTAACTCTAACTCCAGCTCTAAGGGATTTGAAACCTCTATCTCCCTGGTTCCCTAGACTCACATGCACAACCCCTGCCCTCTTGCAAATGTATACACAATTTAAAATAAAGTTTTAAAAATTTATAAACAGAAAAGTTTAATAAAATGAATCTGCAAACACATCACCAGTATTTAACCATGTTGTGTTTTTCCCTCTTTTTGCTTATTTTACCCATATTTGTAATTTTATACATCAAGGTTCTCCATCTCTAAATACTTCCATTTTTAAAGACAAATTACAGGGCTGGAGTTGGAGCTCAGTTGGTAGTCCTGGGTTTAATCCCCAGCAGCAGGCTTAGAACTCAGTGTGTGCTATTATCTTATGTGCTGGGCTGTGTGAAGGCAAAAGAATCAGTTCAAGGTTGTCCTTGGTTGCTTGGGGAATCTGTCCAGCCTACGCTACCACCCTGTTTCATACGAACAAACAGTAAATCAGTGAAGACTTTTAAGCAAAGAATGATGTGATTATAATTAATTACTTGATTAGTTAGGAAGATACTTTGAGAAATAACTAACTAGAGACAGGAGGCTGACTTAAGGGATTGCTTTATTAGCCAAGGTGAAAAGGAATGAAAATAGGAACAGAGCAGCAGAGTTTGTAGTCCTTGGGAGGCAATTTCTGAAAGTCAGCTGTTTTCATTTGGTTAAGGAGTCTGGAAAAGTTAAATTTATCTGTTGTAGGGTTCTCTTTCCTCTTGGATTGGCTCTGCTTGTCACGAGAGGGAAAGAAATGAACCAGGTATTACATGCCAGTTACTTAACTTGTTACTTGATTCTGCACATAACTGTGAGGTATTATTATCCTCATTTTTTACAGATGAGGAAATTGAAGTGCAGACTTGTGAAGCAATTTGTTCAAGATCATATTGCTGTTAAGTGGCAGATTTAGATTCTAGCATGATTGTAAGCTAACTCTGCTGTAGTCACTATATGATTGTTTTCCACTTTGTTTCATGAAGTGAAGAAATTATCCTAATGATAGTTTTTTCCCTAAGGGTATGTATTATTTCTAATCATGTAATCATCAATTTTTGAAAAATAGTTTGTGTAAGAATGCCAGATTTCCTGATGGATAAGATACTTCCTCTCTGAACTAAAGAGTAAATCAACAACTCCAACTAGCTTTGTCTTTGTAATATTGCTGATGATGTAATATTGCTAGTATATTAAAAAAGCAAGTCTTATAATTCCATCTTATTTTCTCTGGTCTTACTGTGTATTCTAATATATTTATGATGTAAACATAAACTCAGTGGTTTTTATTACAGATACAGAGATGTTTTAAACCAAAGTTTTCATAAATGAAAGCAAAAAAAGCAAATGGAAGTACTTTAAATTGCAGATCAAATGCATAGCTTTAAAAAGACTTTAATGTAGCAGGTAAGCTTTGCAAGATGCACCAGTAGCTTTAGAGGGTTTGTAAAACAAATCATATAATGGCTTTTTGACCTCTTCTCAGCATGGAAGACCTCAGAAAATAAATCATACTGCCCTTAAGACCAAAATGTAGCTTTGTAAAAAGTAACATCTTGATTTCACTTGAAAATAGTAAATTCTCGAAATATAACATTCTGAACCTCAGTCAGTGTAAGGCAGATTCCATACAACTTAAGTTCTCATCTGACATTCCCTAGAGAGGTGTGTCAACAGACAATTGCTTATCAAGCTGTAGCACTTAGAATCTGTGATTTAAAATTAATAAAGATTTATTTCTTACTCATGCTGCATGTCCCTATGGGGCAACTAGGAACTCTATTCCATATGTCCTTTTAGGACCTATACTAACCACCCTTGATTACTATGACAGAGGAAAAGAGATGAGGCAGTAATATATTGACTTAAAACTTGTGGCAAATATTGTCAATTTCTCTTATATTTCATTGGCCAAAGTAAGTTGCCTACCCACACCTAACTTGGGAGATGGTAAGAAAGCATAACCTTATCATATGCTTAAGAGAAAAGCAATATTACTGCACAATTGTAATGACTAAGCCTTAGGAATTAGGAATATATGGACTTATTCGTGGTTGATGGCAAGTAGCTCTTTTAAATAATCCTATTTGGACTGAATTAAAGAAAACTCCCTTGCCCCCACTGCTAGGAATCAAGTCTAAATAGCCTTGTGCATTCCAGGTAAGGGCTCTGCCACTGACCTACATCCTCAACTCTTATTTAAATATCTTGATGTTGGGCAGTTCTTTGGAGTGGCTTGTGACCTGCACACTGCTCTAGTTCTTCCTCGCTTGAACTGGACTCCATGTCTACTGATAGGAGCTGATAGCCCACAGCATCACTGCCTGGCCACCTCTTGTAGCCAGCCTACTGACAGTCTTTAGCATACCCTCACCTCTTAGACAGGTAGTTGTAAAGAAGGTTCTGGGGCTGGAGAGATGGCTGGGTGATTACAAGCACTGACTGCTCTTGCAGAGGTTGGGTTCAATTCTCAGAACCCATCACACACCCAACAACCATCTATAACTCTAGTCCTAGGGATCCAACAACTTATTCTGGCCTCTGCAAGCATTGTACAGACATGGTGAACTTACATTTATGCAGGCAAAATATTCATATAAAATAGAAAGAAATAGATCAAAAAATTAAAGAAGTTCTATCTTTTCTATTAAAATAAAGTGTGGTTTTAATATAATGTTCATTCTGAACTTAAAATAGTAAAACTGGATGACAGTAGAAGGGTCTTGTAAGGACTGATTTTAAAACCGTGAAAGGCTATCAATTCATTGAGTCACCAGTTGTGAGTCCTAGGAACTTGAAACCAAAAGCAAACCCTTTCATAACAAGGAAAATTGACATGTTTGCAACAAAGACTTAATAGTTCAAATGAAATATTCATACTAGAGACCAGTAGACTGAGGGAAGTCAGTGAGTGTTCATTTATATTCAAAGTGGCCTTGGTCAACATGAAGATGGAAGTCTTATCCAGAAGGAAAATTTCAGAAATCGTCCACAGTCCTGTACACTCCTGTCACAAAGCACAGAGCAGTACCCAAACAAAAACTCACTACCACTTCTTCATTTTGAAAAACTGGTTTGTTTGACATTAAAAAAAGAATACCAAATGAGATCCTAAAGTAGACTGAGAAATGCTGAAAGAAATTATATCCAGTGGAAATTTTAGACTGCAAAGTATAATTGGCAGGAAAATGGGCCTAGAGTGTGTAGATATTCCCAGTGAACTCCTCCAAAGGGGTTCAGATATCTCTTCGTGAACATTTTCAAATTTGATGATACAGACTTAAACAGTTTATCTAAATTAATCAGAATTTGAAGATAAGGGAGAATTCCAGCTGCATGATGAAGCAATGCAAAGAGCCTTTGAAAATAGTGAGGTTTTGGGGCCTGGAGAGATGGCTTAGTGGTTTAGAGCACTGACTGCTCTTGCAGAGGATCTGGGTTTGATTCCCAGGACCCACATGGCAGATAAGAACCTTCTTAGGTCGGGCGTGGTGGTGCACGCCTTTAATCCCAGCACTCAGGAGGCAGAGGCAGGTGGATCTCTGTGAGTTCAAGTCCAGCCTGGTCTATAGAGCAAGCTCCTGGCTGGCTGGGACTAAAGGGAGACCCTGTCTCAAAAATATCAAAAGAAAAAAGAAAAAAAGAAAATAGTGAGTTTTTACTATATGCTTCATTCAGAGAATATATTATCTTCTGTTCAAAAATCAGCAGGCTAAGCTTTTCCCCCAAAGCTGCTCAAACTGTTATCCAATTAATGTGATTGGAAAAGTTCTAGTTACATTGGATACAAGGAATTCTTTGAAGTTGTCAGGACATTGAAAATCTATGAAAAGGCTGCAGAGAAAGCTCATTGGTAAAGTGCTTGTTTTGCAAATGTGAGGACCTGAGTTCATATCCCTAGCACCCATATAAAAGCTGTCCTGTATCTACAACTGTAGTGTTGAGGTGGAGACAGAAGGATCCTGGGCGTTCATTGGCTAGCCAGCCTAGGCTAACTGGTAAGCCCCTAGATCCTAGTGAGAGACCCTGTTTCATGTATAGGCAAGTGCCTACCCTCATGCATGCATATATCCAACCCCCGACACACACAGATTTTAAAAAGATAGTAAAAGTTTCAGAGTCTATATTCATTGTAATTTTCCTGCAAAATAAGACTGCAGGGGCTGGAGAGATGGCCTAGAGGTTAAGAGCGCCGACTGCTCTTGCAGAGGACCTGGGATCGATCCCCAGCACCCACATGGCGGCTAAGAACCGTCTGTAACTCCAATTCCAGGAGAACTCCAGTTCCAGGGGAATCCGACACCCTCTTCTGACCTCCGCGGCATTGCACGACACGGGTGCACAAACCTACAAGCAGACAGTACATTCATACACATACAAAAATAAATAAAGTTAAAAAAAAAACAAAAAACTAAGAGCCAAAAACAAATAAATNCCAGTTCCAGGGGAATCCGACACCCTCTTCTGACCTCCGCGGCATTGCACGACACGGGTGCACAAACCTACAAGCAGACAGTACATTCATACACATACAAAAATAAAAAAATTAAAAAAAAAAAGACTGCAATTTATAACACACAACCAGCAAACAGGGAAGCTGTGCAAGGTGTCCATGTGATTATTGTAACATCAAAGACTGTTCAAATAGCAAACTCTTAAAAGCCAGTTGTAAAATTAGCCTTTTGCCTAGAACTAAAAAAAAAAAAAACAAAAAAACAAAAAAACAGAATTTACAGAGACTGATCTTTTGTTAAGTCAATTGTCAATGATCATGAAGCTTACTAGAAAATGGTAGTTTCTAACTTCAAAAACAGTAAAAATAATTGTAATTCTCTACTTTAGGTGGTATCTAAGGATTCTTCTCCTGGTGAATAGAGAGCCCATACTTCTTAATATATTATATAAACTTTAAGTTTTAAAAATTCTTGGTACAAATCTGAAAATTTAAATATTTCACGGAAAAGGAGAAACAGCTGTTTGTGGTTAGAGTAAACTAAAATTTATTTCAATTTTATGGCCTTGCAGTTTTGTCTAAAGTCTTAAATACAAATATGTTTACCACATTAGCATTTCAGACATGCTTTACCACATATCGGTTCTAATGTCACTTTTGATGCATGTTTATCTTTTTTAATATTTGTATTTATGTGTGAGTATATTGCCTGCATATATATATAAATCCACCCATGTCATGCAGTGCCTGTGGAGGTCAGGAGAGAGTGTTGGGTCTCTTGGAATTGGAGTTACAGACAGTTGTTAGCCACCATGTGGGTGCTGGAAATTAAATCTGATCCTCTGCAGGGGCAGCTCTTAACCACTGAGCCATATCTCCAGACCCTGCCCTTATTTTATTTTTTGTCACTGTAAGCCTTTTTAGTCAGTGTTTTCCAAAAGAAGTGCCCTTTGGTAAAATCTTGCTGTTTTCCTTATTTTATTTTTCGAATCTATTTTAATACTTCATGAATGTATTTCTCTGTTTCTGTGTGGAAAATAAATATATGTGTAAGAGTTTATTTTATTTCTGTTGTAAATAAAATTTTTACTAGTTTAATAATGAAAATAAAGGATCTTACTGTCGAAAGGTGAGCTAGTTAACTTAAAATATCCAGTAGTTACTTACTTGACTAGAATAATCAGTTGGTTCACTTGGGCCTATTTTGCCTTCTGTTTTGTTCATTATAATTTGTAAGTGTGTTGTTAAAAAAAAAAAAACCCTTGGTCTTATGTGTTTGCTTATAAATATAAATCTAAAGTAAAGAAAGATTCAACATCATCAACTATTTTGATGCGAAACGTGTGTTAAACAATGGTGTCAGTGCAAGGTCTAAAGAATCGTTAGGGTGGTAATTGGTGGGACATATGGTCCCCAAAAGAATCACCATATTGTGTTACACAGACACTAGACGTTTCTAAAAGGTTGATAATTTTGGAAAATTTGCTACATGACGCAGTACAAATGAATAATTATTTTGAAGTTCAGCAGCTTCAATCTGGACTTCTAAAATTTTGTGAGATGAGTGGTTAATATATACAGACATAGTATTTCTACACACATATGTGAAGACACTTTCTTAGGAAAAGTTACAAGTCTACAGCTTTGACAAACTTTTCTGTGTCTTCCTCTTTATTGGACTAAACTAGGGGTTTTTTCCCCCACCGGTTGTACTCTTTATTTGAGACAAGGTTTCACTGTGTAGCTCAGGCTGGCCATCCTCTTTCCTTGACTTCCAAGTGCTGGGACTACAGAAGTGCACCACCTTTCTGGTCTATTTATTTTTCTCATTGAGATAAGATAAACATAGTATAAAATACACTATTGGGGCTGGAAAGATGGCTCAGCAGTCCTCTTACAGAGGACCCAGGTTTGATTCCCAGCATCCACATGGCAGGGTCACTGCTGTCAACACTGTCCATTTTCAAAACTTTTCACCCCAGTGAAAGCTCTATGCCCATTACCTAATATTTCTTATGAATGAATGAATGAATGAATGAATGAATAAATGTCTTTGAGCAAGGCATCGTAGCCCATGCCTTTTGTCCCAGCACTCAGGAGTCAGGCAGGAAAACATAAGTTTGAAGACAGCTTGGTCTACTTAGTGAGTTCCAGGGCAGTCAGGGCTACAATGTGAAACCCTGTCTCAAAAAGAAAAAAGAAAAAAAAAGGAAAGAAAAGAAAGGAAAGGAAAGGAAAAAGGAAAAGAAAGGAAAAAGGAAAGGAAAGGAAAGAGGAGAGGAAAGAGGAAAGGAGGGGAGGGGAGAGGAGGGGAGGGGAGGGGAGGGGAGCTCTCCTGACTCCTCAACCCCCAGCTTCTAGCAGTCAGTATTCTATTCCCCATTTGTTTTGGTTGTCCTGGATAGCATATACATAGAATCATGCACTGGCTTTTCACCGATAATTTGTTTATTCACTTGCTACCTATTTTGTAGTGTTTTTAGAATCTGCTTCATTTATAAGGGTAGATGTTCTGTTCTACGTTTTGTTTATCCATTTATTTGTCAGTGGATTCTGGAATATCCATAGTTTTTGGCTACTGTGAGTTCTATTGCTGTGATTATGGAAAGGCAAGCACATCTTTGAGCCTCTGCTATCAGTTTGTTTGGTTACATTCTCCAAAGTAAACTTGCTGGATCCTGCAGTAGTTTTATTTTAATATTTTGAGGAACAGCTGGACTGTTTTCCGTAGAATCTGCCCAAATTTGGGCTCCCATCAGCAGTGAACAGGGATTCCAGTTTCTCCACATCCTTGCCAATGTTTGGTGTTTTATATTTGTTTTCATAATAATAACTAATATAATGGGCATGAAATAGTATCTTAAGGTTTTGTTGTTGTTTATTCTTTTTTCCTTAATATCTTTGTATGTTTTTCTGTAGACATTAAGCTTGGCACATAATTATGGATCGTGTGTTAGCTTTGTAAGAAACTGCCATACTGTCTTCCAAAGTGGCTGTACTATTGTGCATTCTTTTTTTTTTTAAGTGATACACCTTTATTTATTTATTTATTTTAATTTTATTTATGTTCATATGTGTATGAATGTACTATCTGCATGCAGGTCTGTGCACCCGTGTCGTGCAGTGCCGAGGAGGTCAGAAGAGGGTCTCGGATTCCCCTGGAACTGGAGTTAAAGACGGTTCTCAGCCACCATGTGGGTGCTGGGGATTGAACCTGGGTCCTCTGCAAGAGCAGTTGGCGCTCTTAACCTCTGGGCCATCTCTCCAGCCCCTATTGTGGATTCTTACTAGCAATGAATGAGACTTGGCTGTTCTCATCCTTGCCAGTGTTTAGTGTGGTCATTGTTTTAGAATTTAGCTGTTTGAATAGATCTGTTGGACTGTTTATCTGACTATTGTTTTAATTTATGATTTCCAAGTGACATATGATGTTGATTACCTTCTCATATGATCTTTGAGTTGTTATTTGAGACAGCTTCCTACTATGTAGCCCTGGCTGGCCTCCAAGTCACTAGGTAGATCAGGCTGGCCTTGAACTTGCAGTGATCTTCCTGACTCTGCCTCCCAAGTTCTGGCATTATAGGCATGCACCATCAGGCCCAGCCTACATATCTTCTTTGATGAGGTATCTGATAAACATCTTTGCCCACTTAAAAAATTTTTTTTAATTAATTAATTTTTTTTATGTGTATGAGTGTACTGTCTGCATGTAGATTGGTGCACCCATGTCGTGAAATGCAGTGGAGGTCAGAAGAGGGCATCGGATTCCCCTGGAACTGGAGTTAAAGACAATTCTTAGCTGCCATGTGGGTGCTGGGAATCGAACCTGAGTCCTCTGCAAGAGCAGTCTTAACCGCTGAGCCATCTTTCCAGCCCCTTTGCCCACTTTGTAATTCAGTTTTTTTTTTCTTTTTCTTCTCCTTTCCTTGCTTGCTTTTTATTTATTTTTTATATATATTTTGTACAAGATTATCAAATCTAGACTCGTGTCCCCCACACTATCCCCCCACCCCACCAGAGCTCATGTATTCTGCCAAACATGCTTTTCATCTCTTTCTCAGTCTTTCTCAAAATTCTCCATGTGGAAGTTGACTGTTTTGAGCAGAAGTTCACTGTTTCAGTCAGTTCTTTGATGCAGTCCTTTCTGTTGTTTCCAATATGCATCACTCCCAACTACATGGACAAAAGCTGAAGGGGCCATGCACAAGAAATACTTACAACTAGGTAATTGGCACTAGCATCCACAGATGAGGGATGCCATTCGTCGTTTGTTTTTCTGGGACTGTGTTACTTCACTCAGCATGATGTCCTCTAGCTCCAGCCATTTTCCTGCAAAGCTCTTGATGTCATCTTTCTTTACTGCTGCATAGAACGCCATTGTGTAGATGTACCACATTTTCTCTATCTACTCGTCAGTTGAGGGGCATTTGGGTTGGTTCCAGCTCCTTGCTATTGTGAAGAGAGCTGCAATAAACATGGCTGTGCATGTATCCCTGCAGTGGGGTGAGTCTTGAGGGTACATGCCCAGGAGTGGTATGGCTGGGTCGGGTGGCAAGTTCATTCCAAGTCTTCCAAGGGTTCTCCACACTGCTTTCCATAGTGGCTGTGCGAGTTTACATTCCCACCAGCAGAGGATGAGTGTTCCCCTTTCCCCACAACCTCTCCAGCACTTGGTATCATTTGTTTTCTTGATCCTAGCCAGTCTTATTGGAGTAAGATGATATCTTAAAGTGGTTTTGATTTGCCTTTCCTTAATGATTAGTGATGTTGAACACTTCTTAAGATGTTTCTTGGGCTGGAGAGATGGCCTAGCAGTGGTTAAGAGTGCTGACTGCTCTTGCAGAGGACCCGGGTTCGATCCCCAGCACCCACATGGCGGGCTGAGAACCGTCTTTAACTCCAGTTCCAGGGGAATCCAACACCCTCTTCTGACCTCCGCGGCATTGCATGACACGGGGGCACAAACCTACATGCAGACAATACATTCATACACATAAAATAAATAAATAAGATAAAAATTTAAAAAAAAAGATGTTTCTCAGCCATCTCTAGTTCCTCACTTGTGAAGTCTCTGTTCAGCTCTTTGCTCCATCTATTGAGTGGGTCGTTTGTTTTCTTCTTTGTTTTTTGAGTAGTTTATATATTCTGGAAATCAATGCTTTGTCAGATGTTTCTGTGGTGAAGGTTTCCTTCCACTCTGTGGGATTTCTCTTCACTTCCTTGATTGTTTCTTTTGATGTACAGAAGCTTTTGAGTTTAATGAGGTCCCATTTGTCAATTGTCCACCTTAATTCTTGTGCAGGTGCTGTCTGATTTAGGAAGTCTTTTCCTATGCCTATGTCTTGTAGTCTGCTGCCAACTTTTTCTTCTATCGACTTCAGATCAGTTGTTTTCTTAGTGAAATTTAAAAGATGTTTGTGGGGCTGGAGAGATTGCTCAGCAGTTAGGAGCGTTGACTTCTCTTGCAGTGGACCGGGGTTTGATTCCCAGCATCCACATGGTGGCTAAGAACTGTCTTTGGTGCTGATCAGAGGCAGGTGGATTCTCTGTGAGTTCAAGGCCAGCCTGGTCTATGGAGCGAGTTCCAGGCCAGCTGGGGCTACAGGGAGACCCTGTCTGTCTGAAAAACACCATAAATAAATAAATAAATAAATAAATAAATAAATAAATAAATAAATAAAGCTTGTATATGATGGAAATAATTTTTTATCAGGATTTGTATTTTCAAAATATATTCTCCTAGTTTGTAGCTTTTTAAATTTTTAATAGTATGTTTCATGGAGCAGGAATCATTTCCTCCTCCTCCTCCTCCTCCTCCTCCTCCTCTTCCTTCTCCTCCTCCTTCTCCTTCTCCTCTTCTTCTTCCTCTTCCTCTTCCTCTTCCTCACCTTTTTGAGACCAGGGTCTCCCTGTAGCCCAGCTGGCCTAGAACTTAGTGTATAGAACAGGCTGGCCTTGAACTCACAGACATGTGCCTGCCTCTACCTCCTGAGTGCTGTGATTAAAGGCATGCACCATACCCAGCTCAGAAGTAAGTACAATTTACCCATAATTGTGTTTCGTGAATCATGCTTTCGATATCTATCCCAAAAGCACCTAACATAGTTTTTCTTCTTAAAATTATGCCGGGCATGGTGGTGCACGCCTTTAATCCCAGCACTTAGGAGGCAGAGGCAGGCTGGTCTCTGTGAGTTCAAGGCCAGCCTGGTCTACAGAGTGATTCCAGGCCAGCCAGCTGTGGCTACAGGGAGACCTTGTCTGAAAAACATCAAAAACACCAAAAAAAAAATAAAATAAAAGCCGGGCGTGGTGGTGCACGCCTTTAATCCTAGCACTTGGGAGGCAGAGGCAGGCGGATCTTTGTGAGTTCAAGGCCAGCCTCGTCTACAGAGTGAGTTCCAGGACAGCTGGGGCTACAGGGAGACCCTGTCCCGAAAAGACCAAAAAAAAAAATATATATATATATATATACATATATATATATATATATGTATATATATTAAAAAAATAGGTGTTTGTTCTGTTTTGAGCTAATTTTATGTGTCACCATATACAGGCTGGGGTGACAGTCCAGGTTTAGGGTCACCATATAGGCGCTTGGGGTGATGGCCCAGATTTAGGGTCACCATATAGGGGCTGGGGTGATGGCCCAGTTGGCAAAGTTACTACACAGCATGAGGACCTGGATTCAGATCCCCGAAACCCTTGTTTAAAAAAACAAGCCAGGTGTGGCCACATGAGCCTATGACCCCAGTGCTGGGAAGCAGAGACAGGCTGATCCCTGGAGCTTGCTGGCCAGTCAGTAGCTAGTTTGTGAGCTGAATTCAGGTTCATTGAGAGATCCTGTCTCAAACCAACCACATGTGCACCCATGGTTATGCGGACAAGTATATATGCCCCACCCCCACACACAAAGTCACCATATAGAATTTTTTTGGCCTCAAATTAAATGGCCTTTGCCTGATTCCCAAAGGTCAGTTTATTGTATTTAGTCTATTTCTGGGCTGTCGATTCTGTTCTGTTGATTTATTTATCTTTCATTATTCCCTGCCACATGTAGGCATATCACAAGTTTTTTACAGTCAGAGTAGTATCAGTCTTCTGACTTTTCGTATTATTTCAATGTTGTGTTGGCGGTTTGTCTTTTAATATGAACTTTAGGATTAACTTACCAATATCCAAAAAAGCAATTTCCTGGGATTTTAATAGGGATTGTGTTGTAACTATAAAAAATAGTTGAGAAGAACTGAGGTTTTAACAATACTAAATATCTTCCTGCAAATACAGAATATTTCTTCATTATTTAGATATTTTATGATTTCCTTTATTAGAGTTTTCTAATTTTGCTTATAAAGACCTTATACATACTACTAGATTTTCATCTAAGCTTATTTATAGTCATGTGTCACTTAACTGTGGGAATCAATTCTGAGAAATGCTTAAGTTATTTCCTCATTGTACAAACATAGAGTGTACTTACGTGAATGGATACACCGTTGATGGTACTGGTGGATACAATTGATGGAACCCTCATTGTTGACTGAAATGCCATTTTATGGCATGACTGCATTTATTTTTGTGCTAAGGTACACAGAATTATTTTTAGTATTACATTCTAGTTGCTTATTGCTGGTATTTAGGAAAGCAGTTAATTTGGTCTATTAATATTATATTGTGTAACCTCTTTATTAAAATTATTAACTACATGCCGGATGTGGTGGCACATGCCTTTAATTCCAGCGTTTGGGAGGCAGAGGCAGGAGACCCTCTGTGAGTTCAAGACAGCCTGGTCTACACAGCAAGTTCCAGCCCAGCTGGGGCTAGGGTGACCCTGTCTCAACACACCAAAACCAAAAAAAAATCATTAACTACTTCCAGGAGATTTCTTAGTGATTCATTGTGGCAGGGCTAAGGTAAATTATGATATCATTGGCAAACAAAGATCACTTTATTTGTTCTTATCTAATATGTTTAGTTTTTATTTCTTGTACTTATTGCATTAACTCAAACTTCTACATTATTGATTATAAGTGGCTAGAGGCAATATTACTGTCTTTTTCTGGTTTTAGAGGGAAAGCTTGTAGTTACTTAGCATTAAGAATGATGTTAATTGCAGGGCTTATATGTGTGTTCTGTTAACAGATGTTCCCAGGCCAGGCGTGGTAGCTCACGCCTTTAATCCTAGCATTTAGGAGGCAGAGGCAGGTGGATCTTTGCGAGTTCAAGGCCAACCTGGTCTACATAGTGAGTTCCAGGACAGCCGGAGCTACAAGGAGATCCTGTCTCAAAAAGACCAAAAAAAAAAAAAAGAAAAGAAAATAGATGTTCCCAGAAAAAAGCCAGAACAATGTTAAAGATTCTAAAGTGGGGGTGGGACATTGGATTGATAGCTTAGCAATTGCAACCACATACTGCTCTTGCAGAGGACCCTAGCTTGATTCCAGGTGACTCACGGTTGCCAGAACTCCAGTTCCTGGAGATCTGATACCTCTGGTCTCCTTAGCCACTGACACTCAAATATGCATACTTACACACATACATATAGTTAAAAATAATGAATCATTTTTTAAAAGTTTTTTTTTTAATTAGTTTTTATTGATGCTTTGTGCATTTCATACATTTTTTCCAATTCAGTTCAGGCTTATTTCCCTTTCCCTCCCCCCCCACCCCCACCCCATCCCAGATCATGCATTCTGCCATAACTGTCCTGCATCTTCTCTCAGTTTTTTTTTTAAAAAAATATCCTATAAGGCTGATGTGAACTTAATTACTGTGGTTAATAGGAAGAAGTTTGTGGGTCCAGAGCCAAATTAAATTGGGTTATTCCCTAGTCTCCTTAATAGCCATTTATTGCTCATCCCCATGTCTGACTTACCATCTTTCTATCAGGTAAAACTTTGGGGACTATATTAACAGACTAGTAGCTTCCACCAACCCAAAGCTAAGAATGTTATATAGCATCTGAAGCCTGTAGTAGAGGTTTGTTGTAACTTGTCAACCTGATGAAAATGCCTTTATTTATAACATTTTCTTTTTTAGGATTTTTGTTTTGTTTTTGAAACAGGGTCTCATTGCTGCCCTGGAACTATGTAGACTAAGCTGGCCCTGAACTCACAGAAATCTACCTGCCTCTGCCTCCTGAGTGCTGGGGTTAAAGATGTGCCACCACACCCAGCTTATAACTTTCTTTTGTGCTGTGGCCATCCATGTATGCCCCCAAATAATAAATAAAAATAAAAATAAAAAACTCCTATCTCTTGCTCCCTTTGAAGTGATAGTTGTTAGCTTACTAGTGTCCCAGAACAAATTGGTTTTTAAGCATTGAATGAGCCTCGCACACGTGGAATACAGCCCATTTAGTAAGCTAACAAAGAAAATCTTATATTGTCACCTAAAAGATCACCTGATAAAAAAGATCACTTAAGCTAAAAATTTTCAACAAAGTAGAAATAGAGGTAAATTTCCACACTAGAAAAAGAACTGTCCATAAAAAACACAACTATCAGTCCCATCAAATGAGTTTAAGATGCATTTCTGTGCTTCTCTTCTCTGATAGCACTTGTAGAAATGTAGTATTTTGTTTTCCTAAACTATTTGTTTGAATTCACCATGAAGCTATCTGGATGGTGGTTTCTTTTTAGGAAGGCTTTTGATTTTCAGTTCAATATCTTTTTAAAGAATTAATTAATTTTTTATCTTACAGTGTTTTTGCCTACACAATAGTGCACCTGTGTTTTGCAATGCCCTGAAGAGGGTGTGGGATCCCCTGGAACTGAAGTTGAGATTGTTAGCTACCTGCGTATGGGAACCCAACCTAGGTCTGCGGAAAGAGCAGCTAGTGCTCTTAACTGCTGAGCCATCTCTCCAATGCTGTTTATTTTGAGCCAGGGTCTCACTGTCAACATGGAGTTGTTCATAGCATTTTTTTTATTGCCTTGGTGCTGCTGGTTTATTCTTTTTATGGCTCCTTTCTTTTTTCTTATTTAGCCTGGCTAGAGATTTATCATTTCTATTGATCTTCTCTCTTTTTCGTTGTTCGCTTGGTTGGTTGGTTGGTTGGTTGGTTGGTTGGTTGGTTTAGTTAGTTAGTTAGTTAGTTAGTTAGTTAGTGACAGGGGCTGGTCCAGAACTTGCTGTGTAGACCAGTGCATTAGTTACTTCTCTGTTTCTGTGAAAAAACACCATGGTCAAGGCAACTTATAGAAGGAAGAGGTTTTTTTGCCGGATCATTCTAGTAGTAAACAGAGTCTATTTTAATCAAAAGGCTAAGGATTAATTTCTTTTTGTTGGTTTTTTTGGGGGGGGGCTTTTTGAGACAGGGTCTCCCTGTGGCCCCAGCTGTCCTGGAACTCGCTCTGTAGACCAGGCTGGCCTTGAACTCAGAGATCCTCCTGCCTCTGCCTCCCAAGTGCTAGGATTAAAGGTGTGCGCCACCACGCCCGGCCTCAAAATAATGTTTTGTTTTGTTTTTTAATTTTTTTATTAATTTTATTTATTTCTGTATGTGTATGAATGTACTGTCTGCATGCAAGTCTGTGCACCCGTGTCGCACAATGCCACGGAGGTCAGAAGCGGGCGTCGGATTCCCCTGGAACTGGAGTTCTCCTGGAATTGGAGTTTCAGAAGGTTCTTGGCTGCCATGTGGGTGCTGGGGATCGAACCCGGGTCCTCTGCAAGAGTAGTCAGCGCTCTTAAGCACTAGGCCATCTCTCCGGCCCCAAAATAATGTTTTTCATTAAAAACATTCTTCATGCTGGACATACTGGCACACACCTTTAATCCCTGCATTTTGGAGGCAGCGGCAGGCAGAGCTCTGAGTTCAGTGCCAGCCTGGTTTATATAGCAAGTTCCAGGCCAGTCAGGGCTATATAGTGAGACAGGAGGCTTGGGTAGGAAAATGGTAATTTTGAGGCTAGCCTAGGCTACATAGCAAGACTCTGCCTCAAAAAGAAAGGGAAAAAATAAACCAGGGTGCTGGTGAGATGGCATGGCAGGTAAAGGCACTCGCAGTGCTAGCCTAATATGGCCTGAGTTTGATCTCCAGAAGCTCTGTGACAGTAAAAGAAAACCGACTCCACAGAGTCGTTCTCTGACTTCATATGTTGCACACTTGCTCCCCATCACACTTACACATACACAAATAAATTTAAAAAGCTAAAAACCAACAAAATAACCTATCTGGAAAGTGCAAGGTGGCTATAACACTGAGATAACATTGCCCACTCCTTAGAATAGCTAATAGCTAAGACACTGATCACAATCAAATACTAGCACAGAGAGAAAAAAATAGTTTCATTTGTTGTTAGTCACAATGCAAAATGGTATAGCCAATTAAAATGGTACAGCCAATTAAGAAGAGGGGCTGGAGAGATGGCCTAGTGGTTAAGAGCACCAACCACTCTTACAGAGGACCCGGGTTCGATCCCCAGCACCCACATGGCAGCCAAGAACCGTCTGAAACTCCAATTCCAGGAGAACTCCAGTTCCAGGGGAATCCGACACCCTCTTCTGACCTCTGTGGCATTGCACCACACGGGTGCACGGACCTGCATGCAGACAGTACATTCATACACATACAGAAATAAATAAAAATTAAAAAAAAATTTTAAAAAGAAGAAAGAAGCACTTTCTTTAAAAGCTAAAAAAAAAAATAGTATTAACATAAGTTCATCAGTTGTGCACTAGGTATTTGTCCAAATGAGATTACAAAATAGAGATATTTTATATTCTCTATTACTAGAGAATTATTAAAACTAGAACTCAATTAGAATCACATTGACTATCATTATTAGAAGAAATGTTAGATCAATTAAGTTCCTCAGTTTAGAAAAAAAAAATGAAATTTGAAGGCTGAGGAATGAAGACATTTGCTCATAGCTAGCTAGTAAATTGTAAAGCTAGGTTTAGAAATACGATCTCTAAGCCGGGCGTGGTGGCGCACGCCTTTAATCCTAGCACTTGGGAGGCAGAGGCAGGCGGATCTTTGTGAGTTCAAGGCCAGCCTGGTCTACAGAGTGAGTTCCAGGACAGCTGGAGCTACAGGGAGACCCTGTCTCAAAATGACCAAAAAAAAAAAAAAAAAAATAAAAGGCGTCTCTAATGTCCAATACTTTTTCTTATAAAAGAATTGAAAAACATAATAAAAAAAAAAAAAAAAAAAATGATAATAATAATAATGGTGGCAGAGTTTATTCCATTGGGCTGAGAATTAATATTAATACTTCAGAAACCTGGAAATGTGAGCAGTCCAGTTGACTAAATAAGTAAATAAATAAATGTGATTATTTATTTTGCCCAGTAAAAATATGATTCTTAATATTGTGGCTGGTTTGCTTTTGACCAATAGTGTTGTTAGAAGCATTGATATATAGATGCTATTCAAGAAACTTATGTCATTCTTTTAGGTAGACTCATTGATGGAATGATGGTCACATCGTATGCTTAATTTTTAAGACCCACCACATTATTTAACACGTTCTGCCCCATTTTATATTAACACAGAAATTCTGGTTTCTCTATATTCCTAACAACATATATGATTGTTTCTTTTTCATAACCATTCTAAAGGATTTGTGAAGGCAGTCCTATCTTTTTTTTAGAATTTGACCCTGTTTTGTGTTGTAAACATTTTTCTCTTTGTTATCTAATACTTTAAAAGATTATATACATAGGTATATTTTTGAGGGTTGGGAGAAATGCTGGGAATCAAACCCAGGGCCTTTTGCTTCCCAGGCAGGTGCACTACCAATGAGCTACAACCTTTCATGAATATAATTATTTATGTTGGCCTTTGTTGTTACCTAAGTATAAAATTTGGATTCATTTAAGGAATACATTATTACACGAATTACAAAAATATATAGTAAATATATTCTTTTATGCAGTTTTTCTGAGATATGTAAATGTATTATTTCAAACAATAATTAGACTTCTTAGGATCTTATTGCAAAATCTAGGAATTTTTTTCTTTTATTTATTTCTTTTTATTTATTTACTTATTTTTTTTATTTTTTATGTGTATGAAGGTACTGTCTGCATGCAGGATGGTGCACTCAGTTTGTGCCATGCCGCAGAGGTCAGAAGAGGGTGTCAATCTCTGAACCAGTAGCAAAGACTTTTACCGCATGTGTGGTGCTGGGAATTGAACCACCCGTCTCTGCAAGAGCAGTCGGTGCTCTTACTGCCGAGCATCTCTCCACGCCCATCTTTTTATTTAGTTTATTTTTATTTTATGTGGTTTATTATTTTTCTGTGTGGTAGGTAACACCTGTGCATGCAATGCCCATGGAGGCCAGAGAGGGCATTGGATCTCCCAGAACGGAGTTATAGTGAAGTCTGCCCATGTGGATGCTGGGAATTGATCCTGGGTCCCTGAAGAGTAGCCAGTGTTTTCTTACCACTGGCTTAACAAATGGCTAGCCATCTCTCCAGCCCCTTAAGAAGTTTTTTACCTTGGGGAAAAGAACAAGGGAGGGAAGGAGGGAGGGAGGGAGGGGGGATATGCAGAAGGAGAAAGAGAAGAAAAGGAAGAAAGACTAATATGACAGGGGATGATTTTGTGGTCCATTTTATTCCTATTTAATAGTTATATTTAATCAGCTTCAATTTTCTTTTTCTTTTGTGAGCGAGGTAGAGGGACTGATCCTAATAACATTGAAGCATCATACAAGTAATTTCTCTTTAAGCTGCTTTTGGTGAAGAGTCAGTGGAAGAATCCGTGAATCTCACACTCAGGGTTTTATTCCCTTCCCGTGTTTTTTTTTTTTTTTTTTGATACAGGATCTCCCTTTTAGTCCCCACTGGGCTGGAGCTCGCTATGTAGACCAGGCTGACCTTGAACTCACAGAGATCTGCCTGTCTCTGCTTTCTGAGTGCTGGGATTAGAGGCGTGCACCACCATCCCTGGCTTTACCCCATTCTTGATGTGGTCATTTAGGAATCAGCTTTCCAGAATAGTTGATAGAATTTTGCATGTTTTTGCCTGGTCTTGACAAACCAGCCACTGTACCCTCATGCAGTGCAGTACTGGCCCTGGTGGCCTTTCTGTGACAGAGAGTTTGCAGACTGACATACAGTGCTGCTTGTTGTCAACTGACAAGGGAGAGAGAGTTTGCCAAAAACTCAGCAGACAGAACTAATTGGGGAGAAAAAGGACTTTTGTGCCCTCTTTCTTTCCTTTCTTTTTTATTTTTAATAAGAGATATTGTTAAAGTAGCTTGTTTATGTAAGATTTGTCTGCTGCTGCTTTTTCATGGCATGGATCATTTTTAACTTCAAGTCTTGCACTGCAGGTTGTTGAGCACATCCACATGGAAGTTGGCACAGGACCAAACTCGAGATGCACAGCTTATAACAGTTGATGAAAAACTGGTAAGGAGCTTCTACCATATGCTGCTATGTTCTGCTTTCAGGATTATTTTTGTACAATAGACTTTTCAGTATCGTGTTCTGAATTCTTCTAGGAAAATTATTTCAGTTCGATTTTTTTAGGTTACGCATAAACCTTAGGAAATATTTTGAAAAATGATAAAAATAATTTATATTCAACATTTTATGTAGATATTATATATAAATACTAAGAATTAAAATTATAAAAAGGTATTTTAAAAATATATATGAGTAATTAGAACTCATTTTTATAATAAGTATATTTTTAAAATTTTCTCACTCCTATTTAAGTTATAAGATACAAGTGGTAACAAATTATTTTAAGTTTTCCTGGAGCTATGCAATGTTACTGTCACTATGTGTATGTGTATTCATATACTTACACTTAATGACAAATGAGTAATAATCTTCAGTCATGACTCACTAGAATTTTGGCAATTATAATTTAAAAATTTCATCAGTGGGGCTGGAGAGATGGCCTCGCAGTTAAGAGCTCTGACTGCCCTTGCAGAGGACCCTGGTTCGATTCCCAGTACCAACATGGCGGCTGAGAACCGTCTTTAACTCCAGTTCCAGGGGAATCTGACACCCTCTTCTGACCTCCACAGCATTGCACAACACGGGTGCACAAACCTACATGCAGACAGACAGTACATTTGTACACATAAAAAAATAAATAAAATTAGGCTGGGCTTGGTGGCACACGCCTTTAATCCTAGCACTTGGGAGGCAGAGGCAAGTGGGTCTTTGTGAGTTCAAGGCCAGCCTGGTCTATAGAGTGAATTCCAGGACAGCTAGGGCTACAGGGAGACCCTGTCTCGAAAAGACCAATAAATAAATAAATAAATAAATAAATAAATAAATAAATAAATAAATAAAATTAAATAAAAAATTCTTTTTTAAAATGTATTGATGTTTTGTGTATTTCATACATCATTTTTCATTTCTGTTCAGGCATATTCCCCTATCCCTTCCCCCCACCCCACCCCATCCCATCCCAGATCATGCATTCTGCCATAACTGTCCTGCATCTTTCTTTCAGTCTTTTTTTATGCTTAGGAATTCACATTTTCCTCCATTAATTTCATATTACTTTAAAATATGGATACATACTCTCCACCCATATACAGTAATTGCAGAGTCTGAAAATAATTTGTGGGTGGATTCTAGAGTCCATTGAGAGATTCACATTATAACAACATAGTTGCTTTCAGATAAAAGTATAACCATAATGTCATTCAGCTTGCCTTTCGTCTGGGGGATTTGGTGTTAGCATCCACAAATGAGGGAAACCATTCTCCATTTGTCTTTCTGGGACTGTGTTACTTCACTCAGCATAATGGCTTCAAGCTCCATCCATTTACCTGCAAAGTTCATAATGTCATCTTTGTTTACTGCTGAATAGTACTTCATTGTGTAGATGTTCCATATTTTTGTCTGTTGAGGGGCATTTGGGTTGGTTCCAGCTCTTCGCTATTGTGAAGAGAGCTGCAATAAACATGGATGTGCATGTATCTTTGTGGTAGGATGAGTCTTTGGGGTATATACCCAGGAGTGGTATGACTGAGTCAGGTGGTAAGCTCATTCCGAGTATTTTAAGGGTTCTCCACACTGCTTTCCATAGTGGTTGTACAAGTTTACATTCCCACCAGCAGTAGATGAGTGTTTCCTTTTCCCCACAACCTCTCCAGCATCTGTTGTCTTTTGTTTTCTTCATCTTAGCTAACCGTACTGGAGTGAGATGATCTCTGAGGGTGGTTTTGTTTTTTTGTTTTTGTTTTTTTTTATTAATTTTATTTATTTCTATATGTGTATGAATGTACTGTTTGCATGCAAGTCTGTCCCTCTGAGAGTGGTTTTAATTTGCATTTCCCTTAATTATTAATGATGTTGAACACTTCTTAAGATGTTTCTCAGCCATCTTTAATTTCTCACTGGTGAAGACTCTGTTCAGCTCTTTACTCCATCTTTTGAGTAGGTCATTTGTCTTCTTTGTTTTTTGAGTAGTTTATATATTCTTGACATTAATGCTCTGTCAGATGTGTCACTGGAAAAGATTTCTTCCCACTCTGTGTGTTTTCTCTTCATCTCCTTGATTGTTTATATCACTGTACAGAAGCTTTTGAGTTTTATGAGGTCCCATTTGTCCACTGTTGACCTTACTTCCTGTGTGGCTGCTGTCTGATTTAGAAAGTCTTTTCCTACACCTATGTCTTGTAGGTTGTTGCCAACTTTTTCTTTTATCACCTTCAGGGTTTCAGGTTTCACGTTGAGATCTTTGATCCACTTGGGAGTTTATTTTTGTACAGGGTGAGAGATACAGGTTTAATTTTGTTCTTCTACAGATGGTGATTCAATTTTGCCAGCACCATTTGCCAAAGATGCTATCCTTCCTCCATTGAGTGTTTTTTGCCCCTTTGTCAAATATGAGGTGGCTGAAATTGTATGAGCTCAAGTTTGGCTCTTCAATTTTGTTCCATTGGTCAACTGGTCTGTTTTTGTGCCAGTACCAGGCTGCCTTTATGACTATGGCCCTGTAATATAGTTTGAAGTCTGGTAGGGCAATCCCCCCTGTATTGCATTTTTCACTCAGGGTTGCTTTAGCTATTCGGGGTCTTTTGTTTTTCCATATGAATTTAACGATTTTTTTTTTTCCAAGTCTGTGAAGAAGCTCGTAGGGATTTTGATTGGGATTTCGTTGAATGGGTAATTTGGACATTTTGGGGTAAAATGGACATTTTTACTATATTAATTTTCCCAGTCCATGAGCATGGGAGGTCATTCCATCTTTCAATATCATTTTCAATCTCCTTCTTCAGGGGTTTAAATTTTTTGTTGTAGAGATCTTTGGTATCTTTGGTTAGGTTTGTTCCCAGGTATCTTATTATTCTTGAGGCTACTGTGAGTGGGAAGGTGCTTCTCCACTTGTTTATTGTTGGTGTAAAGAAAGGCTACTGATTTTTCTGGGTTAATTTTGTAGCCTGACACTTTACTAAAACTCCTAATCATTTCTAGAAGTTTTCTGTTGGAGTTTTTAAAAAATAATTTCATCAGTGATTGGCCTGTTACTTTAGATGCAGTTTGATGTATGTGCTTATAAAATACAGCAGCACACAGTTTGGAATGTTTCTAAGACTTCCAACATAGTATATAATAGTATAAGTATGCATTTCGTTTTTTATCTGGTTTACTATTAAATAAATAGAAGTGTTTCTTAATTACTTCCCTGTTGGGGAATCTCTACACTGAGCATCTTAGCTCTACCACTCCCCATCTAATGATGTCATCTTTTGTCATTCAACTTTGAACCTTTAGGCATAATCTAAACAAGTCACTATCAAATTTCTATTTATGCCATGGAAGATATGGATAGATAAACAGAAAAGCAAGCAGTTTGAAAAAGTCATGTGTTATGCCTCAGGCTGCCTGGTTTTTATCTTCAAATTATCTCTTAGACCTGTCTACTAACTTCCATCTTTGTGTCCTACACAATGCCATGTAGATTATTACAATAGTTTTCATAATTTATCTCCCATGTATTTTATTTTTTATTTTTTATTTTTTATTAATTTTATTCATTTATGTATGTGTATGAATGTACTGTCTGCATGCAAGTCTGTGCACCCGAGTCGTGCAACGCCGCGGAGGTCAGAAGAGGGTGTCGGATTCCCCTGGAACTGGAGTTCTCCTGGAATTGGAGTCTCAGACGGTTCTTGGCCGCCATGTGGGTGCTGGGGACCGAACCCGGGTCCTCTGTAAGAGCAGTCGGCGCTCTTAACCACTAGGCCATCTCTCCAGCCCTCTCCCATGTATTTTAATCTGCTGATTTTTTTTTTTCACAAACACCAATATAGTTTTGTTTAAAGGTTGGTTTTATCACCTGCTTGTGCACAACCCTTTGGTGCTTCCTGTTGCACTTAGAGTACACATTGAAATCCTAATACTCTTTGAGGTCTTCTTTCATGAGTTTCTTCCTGTCTTTCTAGGTTGTCTTGTACCCACTATTTTGTATTTAGTATTTTGTGCCATAACTGCACCAAGCATGAAACCTTTTTCTTGTATTCAGAGTTCCCCCTACCTAGATGCTTCTTATTAACCCTTAAGTCTTCATTCAATTACCATGTTTATTTTTTAAATCTTAATGAAATATACTTATTTAGTCATATATAAAAGAAATGAGGCATTTGTGTATAAGAGGAGCAAGATTTTCACATTTCACAGTACTATTATTTTAATTTTTCCTGTGACCATCTCTTTTAAACCCAGAGGTTGGCTTATTGTTCCAGTATTATTGTTTATTCAAGTTTTATAGAATTTATAAATAATGTTTCTTAGTTCTTTACTTTGAATTTTAAAGAATGCATGAAGCAGCCAGTTTGTTGCTCTAAACAAACCAGAGAGGTATATAGACTGGTTTAGTATGATGCCTTTTTTTTTTTTTTTTTTTTTTTTTTT
>VZQC01009372.1:5286792-5357363 GCA_009823505.1 Rhizomys pruinosus
TTTGGTCTTTTCGAGACAGGGTCTCCCTGTAGCCCCAGCTGTCCTGGAACTCACTCTGTAGACCAGGCTGGCCTTGAACTCACAAAGATCCGCCTGCCTCTGCCTCCCAAGTGCTAGGATTAAAGGCATGCGCCACCACACCTGGCTTGTTTTCTATTTTTTTATATACTTTTATTGATGTTTTGTGTATTTTACACATCATTTCTCAGTTCAATTTAGACATATTCCCCTTTCCCTTTCCCCCACCCCACCCCAGAGCATGCACTCTGCCATAAATGCCCTGCATCTTTCTCAGTCTTTTTTTTTTATAAATTTTTTTATTGTTATTAAGCTTTTTCCATAAGTCATACATCATTTCTCAATCGAATCTAGAGTCGCTTCCCTTTCTATGTCCCCCACCCCACTCAAGTCCCTGCACTCTGCCATACATGTCCTATATCTTTTTCTGTCTTTCCAGAGTGCTTTTTTTTCAGTTCTTTTGTTGTTGTTCTCTCCAACTTCTATTGCTATAATATATATATATATACAGAGTTTTATATATACATATATCTAAGTAGTTTTCAAATGAGAGTTTTGGCCATTTATTTTTCTTTGTTTTTGTTTTTTGTTTTTTGTTTTTTGAGACAGCATCTCCCTGGCATCCCAGCCAGCCTGGAACTTGCTATGTAGACCAGGCTGGTCTCCATCTCACAGAGATTCATCTCCTCTGCCTCTCAAGTGCTGGGAGTCTGGCAACCATTTAAGTTTTTTTTTTTTTTAATTGATCTATCTTTATTTTTATGTGTATGCTTTAAAAAAATATTTTATTATTTTTTATTTTATGTGTATGAGTCTATTGCCTTCATGTGGTAAGTGCACCCATGTCATGCAGTGCCCATGGAGGTCATAAGAGGGTGTTGGATTCCCTGGAACTAGAGTTACAGATGGTCATTAGCTGCTGTGTGGGTTCTGGGAATCAAACCTAGATCCTCTTAACCACTGAGCCATATCTCTCTAACCCCATATTTTTATGTGTATGTTTTACTTGCATGTATATAAGTGCACCCATGCTATGCAGTGCCTGCAGAGGCCAGAAGATCCTCTGCATCAGATCCACTGGACCTGGAGTTAAAGATGATTGTTAGCTGCATGTGGGTGCTGGGAACCTAACCTGGGTCCTCCGCAAGATCAGTCAGTGCTCTTAACTACTGAGTCATCTCTCTAGCCCTAGGCCATTTAGTTTCTACTCTATTTTTGTTTACACTTTATTTTTATGTGTATGAGTGTTTTGCCTGCATGTATGTAAGTACAGTGTTGTCATTCAGTTCCCAGGGAGGCCAGAAAAGAACACTGGATCCCCTTGATCCACTGGAACTGGAATTAAGGATCGTTATTAGCCACTATGTAGGTTTTGGGAATTGAACTTGGGTCCCCTGCCAATGTTCTTAACTGCTTAGCCAACTGTCTCTTCAGCCCTGGCCATTTAGTTTCATATTCAAATTATACCATGAAATAATCAAGTAGGTAAAATAGTAATGATAGACTTTCATGTCTTGTTCCTGCACTCCTCCTGATGAGAGCTAAATAAGTAGCATAATGAGAAAACCAAGGACTCAAACAGGCACTTGCAAAAATAATAGCTGGAGTTGATTATGTTTTCATTTTGAACAAGGAAATTATTGTAGATATATGTATGTATCAACATAAATGGTAAAAGTATTTCTTTTTTTTTATGTGTATGAATGTACTGTCTGCATGCAAATCTGTGCACCCGTGTCGTGCAATGCCGCGGAGGTCAGAAGAGGGTGTTGGATTCCCCTGGAACTGGAGTTCTCCTGGAATTGGAGTTTCAGACGGTTCTCGGCCGCCATGTGGGTGCTGGGGATCGAACCCGGGTCCTCTGTAAGAGCGGTCGGCGCTCTTAACCGCTAGGCCATCTCTCCAGCCCGGTAAAAGTATTTCTAAATGTAAAGTAGTTGGGCATGATGACACATGCCTTTAATCCCAGCACTTGGGAGGCAGAGGCAGGCAAATCTGAGTTCCAGGCCAGTCAGTGGTATGTGGTGAGACTGTCTCATTAAAAAACAAAGACCTAACCTTCCTCCAAACCCAGACAATCAAAATATAAACTATATCCATGAATATTTGAAAAGATGTGGAAATATCACTTTAATGCCACTATTAAGGTTTTTTTGTTTTTCTTTTTGGTTTTTTTTTTGTCTTTTTTGAGACAGGGTCTCCCTGTAGCCCCAGCTGTCCTGGAACTCACTCTGTAGACCAGGCTGGCTTTGAACTCACAAAGTTCTGCCTGTCTCTGTCTCCCAAGTGCTAGGATTAAAGGCGAGTGGCACCATGCCCAGCTTGCTATTAAGTTGTGTGTGTGTGTGTGTGTGTGTGTGTGTGTGTGTGTGTGTGTGTGTCTTTTCGGTGTTTTTGAGACAGGGCTCCCTGCAGCCCCACCTGGCCTGGAACTCACTTTGTAAACCAGGCTGGCCTTGAACTCAAAGAGATCTGCCTGCCTTTGCCACCCAAGTGCTGGGAATAAAGGCGTGTACCACCACGCCTAGCAAGTTTTATTTATTTTAGTGTGTGTGTGTGTGTGTGTGTGTATGCCAATAGAGTGCATGTGTCTATAGATGCCAGAGAGGGTATCAGATCCCCTGAAGCTAGACTTAAAGGTGGTTGTGAGCTGCCCAATGTGGGTGATGGGATCTGAACTCAAGCCCTCTGAAAGAACACTCCTAACTGCTAAGCCATCTCTTTCTCTAGCCCCTTAGTATACTTTTTTTGGTGGTACTTTAGATCAAAGCTAGGGCTCTATACATGTTAGCTAAATTCTCAGCTGGCCCAAACTAGATAATTGTTATATTTGTACCTCAAATTAGATAGAAGCTAGAAATTTTTAAAAAGATATATACATATATCTTATATATATATACATATATATGTATTATTTATTTGATATATATCAGTGTCCTGGGGGCATGTATGTAAATGCACCCATGTCTTTCAGTGCCCGTGGATTTAGGACAGTTGTTAGCTCCCCTATGGATGATGGGAACCAAACCTAGGTCCTCTGCAAGAGCAGCCAATGCTTTTAACCATCAAGCCTGGCATCCTGAATTTGATCCTACATGGTGAGGAGAGAACTGGCTCCCACAGATCGTCTTATGATCTCTACCTGAGGCTGTGGCGTGCCTTGCCTCAACACATATACTCAAAATAAAGAAGTAAATAAAAGTGTATTGATTTTTTAAAAGGCACAGGCTTAAAGAAAAGAAAATGATAAGATAAACCATCAATGATGTATAAGGCATATTTGTAAAACATAATTGATAAAGAAATTATATCCAGAAAATATATGCAACACTTAAGAAGCCAGCCTCAAAAGGCTATATGCTATATTATTTCATTTATTTTATATTGTAAAATAGGGAAAACTCTAGGAATAAGAAATTAATCAGTGGTTGTCAGGACTGGATGCATTAAATATAAAGAGAAAATTTTGGAGAGTGATGTAACTGTTTTTGACTGGGGTTATTCTTTCATCAAAACCCATATTTGTATTGCTTTTTAAAAGGAAATAAGCTGGGGCTAGAGAGATGGCCTAGTGATTAAGAGCGCTGACCACTCTTACAGAGGACCCGGGTTCGATCCCCAGCACCCACATGGCGGCCGAGAACCATCTGAAATTCCAATTCCAGGAGAACTCCAGTTCCAGGGGAATCCGACACCCTCTTCTAACCTCCGTGGCATTGCACGACACGGGTGCACACACTTGCATGCAGACAGTACATTCATACACATACAGAAATAAATAAAAATTAAAAAAAAAAGGAAATAAGCCACAGATCTTTACAATAAAAGAAGCATCTTCCTGTTCATAAATTATATCAGTTTATAGAAGGGGGTGGGGGCCACTTCTTAATTTTATGTTAATTTACTTGTTAAAAAAATTGCTGTGCCAGGCGTGGTGGTGCACGCCTTTAATCCTAGCACTTGGGAGGCAGGGGCAGGTGGATCTTTGTGAGTTCAAGGCCAGCCTGGTCTACAGAGTGAGTTCCAGGACAGCTGGGGCTACAGGGAGACCCTGTCTCAAAAAGACCAAAAAAAAAAAATTGCTGTGCCAGGCGTGGTGGTGCACGCCTTTAATCCTAGCACTTGGGAGGCAGGGGCAGGTGGATCTTTGTGAGTTCAAGGCCAGCCTGGTCTACAGAGTGAGTTCCAGGACAGCTGGGGCTATAGGGAGACCCTGTCTCAAAAAAGACAAAAAAAAATAAAGTTTTGAAAAAGAACAAAGCTAGTTTTACTTAACAAAATGTTCTAGTTTGTCTTCCATTGCTGTGACAAAACACTCTGACCGACAGCAACTTGGGGAGGAAAGGGTTTATTCACCTTACATTTCCTGGGTCACAGTTCATCACTTAGGGAGCCCAAGGCAGGAACTCAGGGCAGGAGCCTGGAGGCAGGAGCTGAAGCACAGGCCATGGAGGAATGCTGTTCACTGGCTTGCTCCCCTGGCTCATGCCCAGCCTGCCTTCTTATACTGTACACAACAACCTGCCCAGGGTGGCACCACTCATTGTGGGCCAGGCCCTCCCACACTGGCTTGACCATCAAGACAATACTCCACAGGTGTGGCCACAGGCCAATCCAATGGAGCCAATTCCCCAATTGAGGCTCCCTCAACCCAGGTGTGTCAAGTGGACACTAAAGCTATCCTGCACACAAAACAATGAACTTTTAATTAAAAAAAAAAAAATCTCAACTTGTGTACACATCTATTTATGTTCCAGGTAGCAAAACAGAAACATGCATAAAATATATTACTGCTCTCCAGAGTACAGTGACTAGCTACTTTTTTCATGATACAACTTCTGGGGTTTTTTGTTTTTATTTTTGTTTTTGTTATTTGTTTGTTTGTTTTTGGTCTTTCCGAGACAGGGTCTCCCTGTAGCCCCAGCTGGCCTGAAACTCGCTATGTAAACCAGGCTGACCTTGAATTCACAGAGATCCGCCTGCCTCTGCCTCCTGAGTGCTGGGATTAAAGGCATGGACCACCACACCTGACTCATGATACAACTTTTAATTGAAAAAGTAACAGCAGATGACAAACCATGGTTTTTATTCCTTCATTAGTATGTGGCAGATATGTTCTCAAAATTGAATCCTACTAATATTAAGAAAATGTGGTCTATGATGAATTTTGAGCCTTTAAGTGAAAATTAGATTTTTTTAAGAAATTTTTTTTTAATTTTTATTATTTTTGTATGTGTATGAATGTACTGTCTGCTTGTAGGTTTGTGCACCCGTGTCGTGCAATGCCACAGAGGTCAGAAGAGGGCATCGGATTCCCCTGGAACTGGAGTTAAAGACGGTTTTCAGCCACCATGTGGGTGCTGGGGATCAAACCTGGGTCCTCTGCAAGAGCGGTCGGTGCTCTTAACCACTAAGCCATCTCTCCAGCCCCAAGAAATACTTTTTTAAAGATTTGTATTTTGGGGCTGGAAAGATGGCTCAGCAGTTAAGAGCACTGTCCTTCCAGGGAACCCAGATTCCATTCCCAGCACCCATGTGGTGACCAACAACTCTCAGTAACTCTGGTTCCCAGGGAATAGGACACCCTCTTCTGACCTCTGTGGGCACTGCACAACACAGTGCACTTACTTACATATGGCCAATACACATAAAATAAAAATGCTAAATATTTTTAAAATTTGTGCATGTGCAGGTGTAAGTACACATGTGTGCAGGTATACCAGGAGGCCAGAGGTTAACTTTTCAGATGGGCTCTCTCTAAAACCTGGGATTCACCAGTTTAGCTAGGCTAGGCTAGCTAGACCCTGAATTCCAGGTATCCACCTGTCTTCATCTTGTTCAGGGATTACAAGCATGCACCACTGCACTTGGCTTTTCAGTGTGGATGCTGAAGATAGAATCCAGGTCCTCATGTTTGCATTACCAGCACTAATGAGCTCCTAGCCCTGAAATACATTTTTTTTAGAATTTGATTCTGCTACTGATCTGATTGAATTTGACACCTTCTTGATACTTCAGGATTATTCTGTTATTGGAGATTATACTAAGAAATGTGAGGTCTTTTCATTTTGGTCTTAAAATATGTTAACATTTGGAATATATACATATCTCTATGGATCAATATTTCCCATATAACCAATGTGTGATGTTACAAACCATGCATGGGTAAAAGTTTCATTAAAGTGTAAGATAGTACATTGAATTATAATATGATCAAGCATTAAGTTATTAGGGTTGTTAAGGTATTGGTTTTTCTAATTAATATCTGTATAACAATTCACTTATTTATAGGAGCCAAAATAATCTACCACAACAACTACAATGCAGGGGCAGATGTTAGAATTCATCTCTCTTAATAATCTGTACATTAAAGAGATTGTAGCCGGGCGTGGTTGTGCACGCCTTTAATCCTAGCACCTGGGAGGCGGAGGCAGGTGGAGGCAGGCGGATCTTTGTGAGTTCAAGGCCAGCCTGGTCTACAGAACGAATTCCAGGACAGCTGTGGCTAAAGGGAGACCCTGTCTCAAAAAGACCAAAAAAAAAAAAAAAAGAGATTGTCAAAAATGCAAAATATATGTCTTATCTCAACTGTATATTTAATTTTGTATATCATGTAGGAGATATATATCTTGTATAAACAGAACATCACTGTAGTTTTAGTAATTTTTAAGAGTACAAAGGAATCTTGAGGCTAAAAAACAGTCATTCTCCAAAGGTTTTTCTTTTCTGGGTGAAAACATCCCAAGGCTTTGATTTATTTCACATGAGCTCCAGGTAATTTATCATCTTGATTACTTTCCAGATTCACTGAATCGCTTCAAAATGTTGCTAGTATTTTTCATGACACTCCAGATGCAGTGCATGCAGGGTGTGGTGGGAATTATTGCCCCTTTTTCGTTTAATCACAACAGTTCTAGTAAGACTACTTAAAATTTAGGCTCTCATATGTCTTTATGTGGATTTCATGGAGAGCTAAAACCTCAGATCATTTTTCATGTGTGCTGTTATCAAGTGAAGTTGTTTTTTCTTCCAATTTGAGCATAGGCAGGCAGTTCATTATTTTTAACTGTTATATTCTAATGAAGCTTTCTTTTTTTTTTAAACTGTTGCATTGTATATGAAGAATTTACTATAATAGGGTATAAATTAAAGGAATCTTCATATTGTTTCGTAGATGCTGGTATCATAAGTACAAAGACAAAAACGTTTTCTTCTGAGTATCATGCCCTTTTTAAGGCATAGAATGTAGAAGAGGAAAGTCTGCTGAGAACTTTTCTGGTGTAAAGAATCCATTCTCTCATTTGGAACTATATACAATATTGTCATTGTTACAGAGCAGAATCTCCTGTGAATAAAATTGTTGTAATCCCTGGATTACTATTAATAAAGAATTTTCTATTACAGTACATGGTAAATTTTTAAGCAGTAACTCATAAGAATGCCTTTTCTTGTTTGTTGTATAAATTGCTTACTAATCTTTTCACTAATGACAATTCAGATATCCAAAATATCTTAAAATAATCCTATAAACTTATGTTTAGAAACATACTGTTTTTAAAAGGCCTTTTTATGGGTTACACCATTATTTCCAAATAAGTGATACTTCCTGCAAATAATAAGGAAAGCTTACAAATGGTTGCTTGGCTCTTGGTTTTTGTAACAGGAGGAGCTGTGCCATGGAGTTTGGGTGAAGAATGTCTTTGCTTTTGTGCTTTATTAGAAGGCCAGCGTTTTCCCCCTTTATGCCTCCTCCCCACTTCAGTCTCCTTTCAGTACATTTCATGAATACCCATGTCCAATGAACATGTTATCTTTTTATTTTCCTCTCAACCTTTACAATAGAGAGAAGGTAAAATTTTAATATTCTTTAAAGATTTTGAATAGATGCCCCAAATAACCAAAGCATAAATTGCTTATATAAGATATGCTTTGATTTGCTTTTTTAATCATTTTAGTATCCATCTTAATATATTGATTCCTTATTTGTCCAAATTTCTTAAATTGTTTACTACTGCAGTAAAAGTATTAATATGAAAATAGAAAAATATTCTTATCAGAATAGTTACCAGTTTTAATGAAAATACTACAAAATAAGTGTTGCTAGCTTGATCATTAGTTTTATGAAAATTATGCTGACTGCCATCTAGCTTTCCTTTATTCTTCATTTATTTATTCGACATGTGCTCACCAAGCTTTGTCATGAGCCACGTGCTGTTTCTACTTATTTCAACTTAATATTGATATTCAAAACCCTTTTCACACATGTGCTTAGTTATCATATTTAAAAACTATTGTCACTTGTTTTTAACTTTTATGAAGGTACTATGGATATACATGTATCTTCTGTTTAAATGCATATGAAACAGGAAGTGGTTTAGCAATTTATAAATCAAATCTTTTTAGAGGGGTGTAAGATGGAGAAGGGCAGCTATCATCTCAGCTTTTTGGAGAATTTTTTAATTGTAAAACACTAACAATTTGGACATTTCCAGTAGCCTCTATCGTATTTATTAAAAATTATGCATATAAAATAGTCGTTGTTAGATTTTGCCACTTCATTGTATTTAATGATTAATCTGTGCTTCCAAATAACAATAAAATAGCAGTTAAAGCTTATTACTTGCAATAAGTAATTGTTATTTGATTAATAACTACACAGTATTAACAGCATACTTAGGTGATGAGTTATAATATTACAGTCTTGGAATATATGTAGATAGTGACTTAATTTCAGTAGAACTATTTTTGTCATTTTAATAGTTTTAAATTTTCCATGAATTCAACTTCTTATAGGAATTTTTTAAATTCAGTGATTTTTTTTTTTTTTGGCAAGCCTTCAAAAATATAATTAGATTTGCTATGTAAATGTTTTGTGTTTTATTTTCTCCTAATTTACTAAAAGTCCATGGGTGAAATTTGCAAACTTAGATTAAAAATTGGCCAGGAACAGGTGACCTGCACAAAAAGATAAAACCCCAGTTAAAAGCTTACATTTACTTTGCCGTTTGCTCCCCCTCCCCCCTAAGGGGGGGTCAGTTTTCTTTTGGTGAGATTACTTTCTTTTGGTGTATGGCAGCACTATCTCTGTTAGATTATAAGGAGTAGTGTCTGCGATTGGGGTTATACAGCCTTCTAGCATCTCAAGTGTCTGTTTTGTCTGGACTTTACTCACGCACATTCTTTAGCAAAACTTTCAAGGCTTTAGTCTGGAGCACTGGGTCAAAGGATATGTCTCTTTGAAGGGTAGACAGGAGGGTTTTTTTTTATGTTTTATTCACTAAGTAGTATTTCATTTTACATCAAAGAATAGCAGGCTTTGAGAACCTGCCATGGTGGCGGTTTACCATGTAGATTTTTCTCTTTAAGACTTTCACTAAATATGGATAATGTTGCTTCTAGTTTTCCAATTCATTTGAAGGCACTTAGATAAAACTGTTAAATTTAAATTCTAAGTAAAATCATTGGGTAATTATGCATGTTATTTTTTAGTATCATTTATAGTTTTAAGACAACTATAGTATTTTAAAATGTACTTCCTTATGAATTGTTAACCTAAGCTATTGGGGGAAAAAAGCTGAATAGCTTTGAAGATTGAAGTAATACTAAGATTATCATTCTAAGAAAGAACTAATGACTAATGATTTTGGAAATGTAAATTTAAAGTGAAATAGCCATATAATTGGCTTTTTTAGTATTGACATAAATGGGGGAATAAGTTTTATTTTTAAAACTATCAGATTGAAGCAATGAGAAATGTTTAGATTTAAACTACAAGGAAAAGTTCTTTCTATACTTTTTGCATAGCTTAATTGTTAAATGTTTTATGTACATCTGTGTGAATAAGTGACTGGTTGGTTATATGTTTAATAGTACTGTATTTTATGTTCTTCTTATCTGAACATATGGACTAATATTAAAGTAGTTTTATGTGTGTAAAACATGCTATGAAATTTATTGGAAATTTTTCTAAATAGAATTAAAGTAGAAATGTTTCTACTCTTAATGTCATGACAGTTTTAAAGCAAGTCCATCTAATCCCTGCATTCCATTTAACAATAATGGTCATTAAGTCATTACCTTGTATACAATTGTTGCTAGATAAAATTTGACAGATAAATGCAGAACTTTTGTTTCTAAAATATATGGCTAATTAAATGTTATTACATATCATTAGGTCATGAAACTTACACACTTAAAATGTTACAAAGAAAATTAAATGTTAAAAATGATGCTTTTTATATGTAGACAAGAACCATTAAAACTTAAAATGGAGAATATCTGTATTAAATTGTTTGGAGAACAAATGATCTTTCCTTTACAGTATTCAGCCATCTCTATTATCTGTGATTCTTCAGCAATTAAAGCAGATTATTTTCCTCTTTGTTCCTACTTAGAATACTTGAACAATACTAATGAATTGAACTGACTGGAAAGTTTTTATCTTTCAATAGCCTTAAAGTTCTATGTACCAATTAGCAAAATACAGTAAAGGTTTAAATTGTTAACAGCCACAACATCTCTACTGCATAGACCTGTAGTGTGCTGGGGCTATGTAACAGTTTCCCATTGTACGTCTCTTTTAAGGAGAGTAGCTGTGTCAGTTCTTTTCTTGCTTTACTACCTGCTGTGTATGGAAATTTTGTATAGCACTTGACACTTGCTTTCAAGAATTTAAGATTCTTGCATGTTATTATGTAGTAGATTTGGCTCTCAGTAAATAGAGATGATTATTTTATTTATATGGATTTATATAAACATTTTCCTGACATTTTAAAGATAATTTATAAGTGAAAAAACATAATCAGTCTGTTAGTCTGTAATGAATTATAAGTGTATATGCTATGTATTGTCTTGTAAATTGCTTGTCTAATTTTTTCATCTAATTGAATATAAGCTAACAATTAAATATATATTAGCATTTATAGATGCCTAATGCTTTATTTTGTACTGTATTTAAATGTAAGGGTTTGGTTTTGATATCCTTGATAGTGTAATTTTTTTTTTTTTTGCTTTTAGTTACAGCTTTTTTAATTGGCCAACTTGCCATACTAAAAAAAGAATTCACCCAAGTTACCATTAGCTTCTTAAGGATTGATGTCTAAGATATAGGGCTGCATGTATTAATGACATTTATATTTTCCTCTCTATGTCATATATCTTAGGGAATAGAAATAGAGCAAAAGAACCAGTATAGACATCAAAGTTGGAAACTAACAAACTTTGATTTTGTTTCTTTGTTTAGGATTTCTAATTTTATATGACCTTGTCTCTGCTTTGATCCTCCTCCCCAAAATAGTTTCTACAAGATTACAAATATTCATGTTTTACAAAATGGATAAATTTTTAAAAATAGTGCAGTGATGTGGAAGCTTTACTGTACACAGCATACTGTGCCTCCATGAAGCTGTCTCTTTCCAAGCCACACTTTTCTAGGAATGTGTGAATAGGGTTTTTGTTCATTTGCTGTCTCATGTTAATACTTCTAAAGGCTTTCAGTATATTGAATTAGAAGGCTTTAATTTTTTTTCATGCTTCCTTAGGCATAAACAATTTTATTTTTCTCTGTGCAACACAGGAGACACAGATAAACCAAAATGTTACGCTAGAATCTAATTTAGTGTTTGATTATTGTGCTCATTTGCACATATTATATAGTGACTTCTGAGTATACGTTATCATTTTTAAAAATCTATCAATGAAAAAAAAATCAACCTAATTGAATAATTTGAAATTTGGCATCCAAAGAATTAAAACAAGTTTGGATTCTAGTGTAGTTTGCCTTAAGCACACTAGTATGACTGGTGCCTGGGACATTCAGGGTTAAAACTCTTTTGCAACTGCTTAGTAGTAATTTTCAGATAAGACAGTTCACAGTTACCTGTGAAGATCCGTTGAGAGGGTTTCAAATATATCTCCTTTATAATATAAAACATAACTGTGTTTTTTATTTATTTATATATTCAGTGTTTAGAAGACTTACTGTATACCATAGTGTAGCCCTGAGAATACAGTGAGCAGAGGACGACCCTTCCACCTTACAGACTGTATTCCCATGTGTAACCAAACACTAACTTTGTAAATAATTAAAATGAGTTTCGTAGATTAACAAATGTTACAGAAAAAATGAAGTCAGGTGATAGGATAGAGTAACTGGGAGCTGAAACTGTAAACTAGAATCTGAAAGCTGGGAAAGACCCAGCTATGTGAGAGTCTAAGGTAAGAGGATTTATTTCAGGTGGGGGAAACAGCTCAGACCAGATGTAGTAGTCAGACAACAGAAGGAAAACTATGATATAAGAAAGGAAATGAATTACAAACTCAACTAGGATATCAATCAGCTGGTTTTAGTGAGAAGATCCATTAGATCCTTGATAATATGTACCTTTATAGAAAGTAGAAAGATGATTTGATCTGGTTTATTGATCAGAAAATCTGCAGAATTAGTCATTATGATAAAAGGTCACTTTAGAGAAGTTCAATGGAAATAATTATTGTGTGTTAGTTATCTTTATTCTCAAAATGCCCTTTTATCATGATATTCATGAAATAATTTTATGGTTTTTCATAACACTTTCTACATAATATATGATTAAATGCTTTTCTTTAAAGGAGCACAGTTTTTTTCATCTTTGCATTTAGGATTTTATATAGACTGAAGCAATTTTCGGTTTTTGGGGGGGTAGGATGAGGTGCATTCGACCTGGACCTCAGATGTTAAGTTCGTCCCTTTTAGTTTTTCACTCTCGTAACTCATGACTCTCCCCACTCTCTCCCACCACCACCACAAAATAAAAGAATAAAAGAGACATTAATTAGCCAGGCACGTTGAGGAGGCAGCAGTCGGATGTTTTTAAGTTCAAGGCCAGCCTGGTATATTTAGCAAGTTCCAAGCCGGCTGGGACTAAAGAGAGACCCTGTCTCAAAAAGGCAAAAAAAAAAGTTAATAAAGGATTGCCGTGGGAGTGGTAGAGGAAGATCAGCTGCTGTCCACCAAGTAGGTGCTAACAAGCCCCAATATATCGAAAATCTTCGCCATGTTCACAATGCTGGTAGGTGGCTGTAGTTGTCTTTATTTTAACCTTGTATGTCTCTTGGAAATTGTCTCTCTTCATAACTGTGTGGCTATCTTTCTTCTTTCTCTCTTTTGTGACTGTTCTTTTGCTGAGTGTTAACTGTATACCATAGTGTAGCCCTGAGAATACAGTGAGCAGAGGACGATCCATCCACCTTACAGACTGTATTCCCATGTGTAACCAAACACTAACTTTGTAAATAATTAAAATGAGTTTCGTAGATTAACAAATGTTACAGAAAAAATGAAGTCAGGTGATAGGATAGAGTAACTGGGAGCTGAAACTGTAAACTAGAATCTGAAAGCTGGGAAAGACCCAGCTATGTGAGAGTCTAAGGTAAGAGGATTTATTTCAGGTGGGGGAAACAGCTCAGACCAGATGTAGTAGTCAGACATCTCTACCTCCCGTTGGCTGTCTGGTTGCCTGTGCTTTCTCCTCTCCTTTTCCCTCTCATTCCCTTATTTTATCCTGTTCTTCCTTTACCATCTGTCTCTGGTCAAATTCTTTAGGTGTCACCAGCCTTTCATTTTCTTCATGCCCCTTCTGTTCTAGTCTCCCTGTTCTTTCTTTTCTCTCTCCTTGATTCTACATATTTACATATTAGAAAATGACTAAGGAGCTGTATCAGAGCTAGAGGAGGAAGAAGGATGGTCCTGCAGTTTAGGTGCTTCTTTCTTTCTTTGTCTTATTTCTATTTTTATAAATATACAGGAATTTTACAGAAATTTACTTATCAGAAAAAAACCCCACTAGGATCTGTGCATTTACTATATGCTTTGAAATTTCCACACTGATGATAAACATGGAATAGTGGAAAGACTCTGGACTTATTTATAAATACTATCTTTGATCTTTAATCCTCTCTTTGAATTGTAAAACCTCAAGGAAGTTATTTAACCTCAAAAGTTAATTGAGAATCCTTGCATTAAATAACAGGAGAGCACAACAGTGTCTTGTTTGTGTTTATTCAATAAAAGTTCATTTCCTCCCTTTCCTCCTATTTTGGGGTTAGTAACAAAGGTTTGTTTACACTAGTATTACTACAAACATGACTAATGTGTTATACTGCAGTAGCACAGATGTTACTAGGGGATATCGTTAGACTTTGTTCTTGTTCCTTTCCCTCCATCCCATACTGCTTTCTCTCATTCCCCTTTCCCTCTTCTTGCTAGTCACCTCTCTTTCTGTCCCCAAATAGTTCTCCCTTCTGCTTTCATGTCACCTTTATAGATGTATTCCATTACCCTCTATTCTTCCCCTCCTCTTAAAATTTGTTCCTTCTCCCTCATGGTCACACATACATATGCACACACATGAACATACACACAAAGTTAAATCTAGATTCTTCATATGAGGAAAAAATGTCTCTTTTTAACTCTACCTTATTTCACTTACATGACTATAATTCCATCCATTTTCTTGAAAAAGTCATGATTTCACTGGGCGTGGTGGCGCACACCTTTAATCCTAGCACTCGGGAGGCAGAGGCGCAGGCGGATCTTTGTGAGTTCAAGGCCAGCCTGGTCTACAGAGTGAGTTCTAGGCCAGCTGGGACTAGAGGGAGACCCTGTCTCAAAAAGACCAAAAAAAAAAAAAGTCATGATTTCATTTTTCTGAACAACAGCAACTGAAAAATTTCCACTTGTGTATATCACATTTTTCTTTTCCTTTTTTCTACCCCCCNGAGCCAGATGTGAATTACCCCATCAGGAGGGGTGCATACAGAGTCCCTATTGACCATTGCTGAGAGGACCTGGGCCATTGTTTTGTTGACCTGGCATTGGCTGCAGGCAAAATGAAACATGCACCTGAAGAGAAAAAGGCAGAGAAGGGCCAGGAGGTAGAGGATGCCCCAGGTGACCAATGTAGCAGGATCAAAAATGGACTTTAGCTTAGACCACACCTGTGAAACAAAGCTAGTATCAAAGTCTATGACCTCGGGGCAGGTAGAGTTAAGGGAGATGATTTGAGAATCAAGGGTCAAGGTGTAGTTAATAAACTGTTGTGACCAGGGGCCTTTAATAATGTCACCAAGTTCACGATGTAGATGTGTAATATTGAGGACTTCGTAGGGGGTCAGGCAGAATGAGGAAAACCTGGGGTCGCAACTCATCTCTCCCTCTCATTATGTGGCCTTCAAATCCTTGAAGGAAGTTCACCAGAGTGAGCCATAGTTGGTGTCTCCAAGATGGAATGATCTCTGCTAGGGGGGTTATATTGGGTCCTTAGCACCATGATTTTAATGGAATTTACCTACTGGTCAATAAATCTGACAAGTGAGTTAAGGATGTATGAGCCACAAGTCAGAGCAACCAGAAGGATAAGTCCACTGGCAGATCCAGGAAGTCCTCAGCTTTCAGCTGAGAAAGAAACTGGCTCTTTGTGGGGGTCTTGACCCTAAACTGCCTAGCCAATTTTTAGCTCTTCCTTTGATCACATTGCCCTCTGAGGAGGTTACCCCAATTGCCAAGAGACAATTGTGGCACCGACCACTCTGACTTCTTCCATGCTGAAAAGGGGCATAGGAAGTGGTGACTGGGGTACCCCTGCTCATTGGATCTATCTAAAAGACCCCAAAAAGTATAATCACAGAGAGAACAAAGTCCTTGACTAGTGCCTGTGAAGGCGAGAGTAGCCATGTAAATTTTCTAGGCAAGGAACCAAGAGAGGAGCAGGGTGAATTAAAAAACAAACAAACAAACTTAAAAGTCTGTTAGAATTTCTCAACCAGAGGTTCTGAAGCATCCATTATTGGGTTTCTCCTTTTGTTCATTTGTCCATGGTGTCTGGACTCAGCATCTGCTTTCCAGGAAGTTTCAATAGTCATGGTGAGAGTTTTCCCTTAGGTAGTTGCTTAAATAGAGAGAAGAAACATTGTTATTTGGTAACAACAAATCTCATATGACTTTAAATGACTCAAAATCTAATGTTTGGAGGCACAATCTCTCAGACTTTAAAGGAAATATAATGATTACTTATCTTTTGGTTTTACTTTTCTCTTGGTCCATACAGTTAGCTCAGATGAACCAACTTTTGTTTTTAGCCAAATTGGTATGGGCATTATGTATGGTGGTTATCCATCCAGAAAGGCTAAGTTACACCAGCCTAACACCTTTACTGTATAATATTATAGATAGGGCTTGGACAAAAGTTCAAGCAGCCTTGTATAATACTGACTGGAGGAGGGATTTAACACCATACGTTGAGCAGGCATAACCTGCAAGATCAAATTAAACAATTTCAGGCTTATTTTAAATGTAAAACTGTTCACTATAATTACAAACATGAACAATCTTTTTCTTTTTCTTACCCTTTATCCTGATTTATAGTTTTCCCAGAAAGACAGGAGTTGTAACACATACCAGAAGATAGGAAATAAACTGATAAGGATTGCCAAATCCATCCAAACTGCCTTCTTTTGGACTGCATGCAATTGGTTCAGGAAGATAGAATCTAGCTTTTTGAGCCAAATTATCTGGTTAGGTTAAAGGAAATATCAAAAGCAACTCTTGCAGGAAACAAAGTACATTTTCAGTAGCCATAGGTAACCCACCATTTGCCTGTGCCCATTTAATCCAAACCTGTAACAAGGAGTCAGGTTCAAGCTAGGAGAGGACTGAAAATCAACAATGCTGTATGTTCACAATCCTATTCAGGCCACTAGTAAACTAGCTTGAGTGTTTATACCAATTTAACTTAATACAGGTATCTTATCATTTTACTAAACCTTGAAGTGCTGCCATGTGATATGCATATAAAGGTTGAACAAAAACTGAACACTCTTAAACAAACCTTGACTAGATCTACATTTCTATTTTTTTTTCCCCGAGACAGGGTCTCCCTGTAGCCCCAGCTGTCCTGGAACTCACTCTGTAGACCAGGCTGGCCTTGAACTCACAAAGATCTGCCTGCCTCTCCCTCCTGAGTGCTAGGATTAAAGGCATTGCGCCACCATGCCCGGCGTTACTTGTTTTCTTAATAGTCATTGTGACTGGAATGAGATGGGCTCAAAGCAGACTTTTATTATTGCTTCAATCTCATTGCTTGTTATGAATTTGTTGTTTATATCTTCTTGATGTAGTTTTGATAGGTCATTGTGTCTAGGACTTTATCCATTTTTTTATAGATTTTTCAGCATGCATTTGTTTGTTATGGTAAGTTTTCAAAAACAATTTTTTTTTGAGATAGGGTCTCACTGTGTAGCACTCTGGCCTTAAACTCACTGTTAGACCAAGTTAACCTTGAACTCACAGAGATCTACCTGGCTCTGCCTCCTGAGTGCTGGGATTAAAGGCATGTACCACCATACCTAGCAGTTTTCAAAATATTTTCTACTAAAATTGAAATTCATTGGAATTTGTTATGAACATCTCTCTTTTTACCTCTCATTTTATTAATTTGGGTTTCACTCTCTTTGGGTTTGTTTAATGGTATGTATTATTCCTCCTTTAGTCTTCCTTTGATTTCTGCCCTAATCTTGATTATTTCTGGCCACCTAGTACTTTTGTGTTTGGCATGTTCTTCTTTTCTAAGACTGAGATGTCTGAGATGTACATCATTAGGTTACTTACTTAATGTAAGTATTTATGTACAGTTTTGAACTTTCCTCTTAGAATTGCCTTTGTGCATTCCAGAGGTTCTGGTAAGTTCTTTTCTTTTCTTTTTATGGGGGCGGGGTCTTTTCAAGACAGGGTCTCCCTGTAGCCCCAGCTGTCCTGGAACTCACTTTGTAGACCAGGCTGCCCTTGCCTCCTGAGTGCTAGGATTAAAGGCGTGGGCCACGGTGCCCGGCTGTTCTTTCATTCTCATTTGATTCTAGAAACTTTTGAGTTCCTTTCTCTGATTCTTTAAGGACTCACTGGTCATTCAAGAGTGTCTTTTTCAGTTTCCAAGCCTTAGTGTAATTTCTCTTGCTGTTGATTTCTAGTTTTATTCTACTGTGATCTGATAAGAATCTGATAAAAATAAAATTATTTTTGATTCTTTTGTATCTATTAAGACTTGCTCTAGAATGTGGCCTATTATAGAGACAAGGGCTGCTGAGAATTATGTATTCCTTATCTATTTGCTGATAGATTGACTTATATCCTTTGATTCCTATTCTGTGGGTATTTTTATCAACAAGATCTGTTCGTTGGAGACAACAGATAGTAGGATGTAATTTTTAGCATAGTTAGCAAGTCTGTATCTCTTTATTTGTGAATTAGATCCATTTACTTTTAAAGTTATTATTGAGAGATGTTTATTAATTCCTGCAGTTATTCTGGTTGGTTTGATGTTGTTTGCTATTTTGTTTCTTACCTATATTATCATTATCATTGGTCTTTTTCGAGACAGGGTCTCCCTGTAGCCCCAGCTGGCCTGGAACTCGCTCTGTAGACCAGGCTGGCCTTGAACTCACAAAAATCCACCTGCCTCTGCCTCCCGAGTGCTAGGATTAAGGGCATATGCCACCATGCCCAGCTACCTATTATTATTAGTGATTTGCTGGTTTGCTGTATGGGACATTATGGATTTCTTCTTAACTCTCCTTTGTTAAGCTATTCCTCTCATATATATATATATATATATATATTTTTTTTTTTTTTTTTTTATTTTTGTTTTAAATCTTTAATCTCAGCACTTGGGAGGCAGAAGGCAAGCGGATCTCTGTGAGTTGAAGGCCCCAGCTGGCCTGGAATTTCCTGTGTAGAGCAGGCTAGCCCGAGTCTCACAAAGATCTACCTGTCGCAGCCTCCAGCATGCTGAGGTTAAAGGTGTGTGCCACCACACCTAAATCTTGCTTCACTCATTTCAAATCTCTATTATTTGGTACATAAAGATAGAAGATTATTTTTTATTTTTCATGAGCTGATGCTTTATGCTTAAGTAACATTCCTCTTCATCCTGGTGTTCGTTCTGAAGTCTTTGATATTAATATAACGTTGTGGTTTTCTTATTCTTAGTTTTACATGATACGTTTTGAATGCCACCACTTTGAACTTATTTGTGAACTCATATTTAAACATTGTTCCTATTTCATATTTGGATTTTGCCTTTTGTGGTTTTTTGATTTAAAAAGTACCCCCTCATCAGCTCATGAATTTGAACACTTGGTCCCCAGCTGTTGGTGCTGTTGGGGAAGGTTATGGAATGTTTTGGGGGTAGAGACTGGCTGTGAGGGTCTATAGATTAGAACCACTTCCTATTCTCTCTGCTTCCCATGTGAGGAAGAAATATGATCATTCTGCTTCCTGACTGCCAAGCAGACCTCACTCTCCTGTTCCCAGGCCTTCCTGGCAATGGTGGACTCTGTACCTCTGGAACTATAATCCAGAAAAAACCCTTTTCTCCTTTATGGTCAAGGTATTTTACTAGTGTTTAAAACATCTACAGACAGCATTCTTAATGAAAAAGGCTTACATTTACTACCTTACATATTTGTTTTCTATTTGCTCCACTCCATCTGGTTTCTTGTTTCCTTTTTTTTTCTTCCTCTGACCTCACATGCACTACAGCATGCATGCACAGATACACATGTGTATATACAAGTGCATACAAAATAAATTATATAATAATTCATATTAATTTAAATTATATATAATTTAATTATTAATTTAATAATATAATATTAATTTAAATGATATATAATTAAAATTATAATAATTTTGTTTTTAATTTTAAAAGACCTTATACTGGCTTTTGCTGCCATAAGTACTAAGGACTAGGTGGTTGAATAACAAATTTACTTTCTCACAATTATAAAGATTAGATTTTCACAATTGTCTTTAGGTGAACAAAAGAGAATACATTCTCTCTGGTATTTCTTCTCATAAAGGTTCTAACCCACTCATGAGAGTCCTGCCCTCATAATTCAAACATTCTATCACATTTCATGGCATATAAAATTCTAGGTTTAAGATTTGTATTTTATCACTTTAAAGATGTTATTCCAGCCGGGCGTGGTGGCGGACGCCTTTAATCCTAGCACTTGGGAGACAGAGGCAGGCGGATCTTTGTGAGTTCAAGGCCAGCCTGGTCTACAATGTGAGTTCCAGGACAGCTGGGGCTACAGGGAGACCCTGCCTGTCTCAAAAAGACCAAAAAAAAAAAAAAGATGTTATTCCAGTTTCTTTTTATTTTAAAAATTATGAAATATACCTAATACAAATGTTGAACTGTACAAGTCAGTGAGTGGCATCGTGAAGTTGTACAATTGTTGTTATTGTCCATTTCAAGATCTTTCTCATCATCCTGAAAAGCAGCTCTGGATCCACTAAGCAATAACTCTGCATTATCCTTTCTTCTCAGTCTTTCATAATCTCATCTGTTATGTTCTTTTCCTTATGCATTTGCCTACTTTGTGGTACCTCAGATAAGTAAAATCAAAGAATATCTGTCAATTTGTGACTTTCTATATTTAACATGTTTTGGGGGGCTCATCCATGTTGTAGCATGTATTATGTGTCAGAATTTCATTATTTTTAAGGCTGTGTAACATCCCATTGTCTAGGTCATATCATGTTATGTTTACCCATTATTTGCTGTTAGACACTTGGGTTATTTTACCTATCATAAATAATGATGCTGTGAACAACACATAACTGTTGTTCTGGTTTCTGCAGAAGCAAGAAGAGTGTTGGATCTCCTGGAACTGAGATCCCTGTTTCATTGTTCTTTATGTGATCTTTATGTGATCACACTATTCTAATTACCATAGTATTGCAGTAAATTTTAAATCAATTATGTCTGAATCCTGCAGCTTTGTTCTTATTTTCAAAAGTTGTTTTGAAACAAAAATTACACGTGTAATTTGGGATGGATTTTTAAAATTTCAGTGGAAAAATGTCACTGGGATTCTGATAAGGATTGCATTGCATCTGTGATCATTTATGGTAGGAAATTTATTTTAATAATATTAAGACTTCTAATCTATGAACACAGGATGCTATTTACTTATAAGCTTAAGTTCTTTCAAAAATGTTTGTAGTTTTGAGTATGTACTTCTTTTAACTTCTTAGCTAAAATTGTCCCTGTTTTATTCATTCTGTTTTGTTGGAGTTGTTTATGTGATTTCCTCTTCAGATTATTTCTTGTTAATGTATAAAATATAGCTGATTTTGGGGTGATGATTTTGTACCCATCTAGTTTGTTGAATGTGTTTTTTAGCTGTAACAGGGTTCTGTTCATTAACTGTAACCTGGGTTTTTGGTAGTCATCTTTGAGGGTTTTCTACATAGTAGTGCATCATGTGATTGGGAACAGAAGTAATTGTGTACTTTTTTCCAGTTTCTTTTATTATTATAAATTTTTTATTGAATTTTTGTGTATTTCACACATAATTTTTCAGTCTTAATCACCTTTATACCCACTTCTGTAGTGGCACCCTCCTGCAGCTCCCCCCCACCCCCTAGTTTATTCTGTCATTTTTGCTAGGGTCTATTGTGCCAAACTATTCTCCCCACCCACTCCTCAATGCCATTTCATCCCCTGAACTCTAGTCAGCTTATCCCAAGTCCCTCTCCTAAAGAAGGTTAGTTCTTCCTCACCTAACCGCAATTAGATGCCAGTATTTCCTCAGCCAAAGTTGGGTTCTGTTACCCATTTCTGCAGTTCAGTACTGGGTGTTTGTCCAGCTGAGCTTGCATGGGTCTTGTGCATGCTGACACCAGTGATGTAGGTTCATATGAACAGGGTCCCAGGAGCTTGTAGGATTCATTTGCATTTGGTTTTTGCACCACCTTCCTGGCTCTTACAGTCTTTCCACACCCTCTTCTACAATGTTCCCTGAGCCCTGGGTGGGTGAAGCTGAATATATAGGCAACCTGTTCATGGAACACTCTGGAGACTCCTAGTCTTCAGAGTTTGGCCATTCATAGCCTTTTGAGTTCCTGGCTTCCTGTTGTATGAGGGAGATTCCTTAATTAAAGTTAAAAGGTTAATAAATGTCCTCTTTGCTCTTTGATCAATGTTGTGTGGGCCCTATGTGCAGAGGTTGCATTTTAGATGTGTCACTTTGGCATAAGTAATTCATAGATCATGTCTGTGTGTGTGTCCAGTTGTGAGATTCTGTACTATTCTCCACCTGGTGCCAAAGAAGCTTTTTTGAGTGGTGTCTAGGATATTTGTTTATAAATATAAGGATACCTATTTTGCAGTTAGTAAGATGTTACCTTAGCCTAGGGATGTGTCTTTTTGGTCTTTTTGAAACAGGGTCTCCTTTAGCCCCAGCTGGCCTGCAATTCACTGTGTAGACTAAGCTAGCCTTGAACTCACAGATTCCCCCCTGCCTCAGCCTACTGAGTGCTGGGACTAAAGGTGTGCACCATCACGCCCAGCTCCAGTTTCTTTTTCTAATTAACCTGGCTAGAGCTTCCAATGCCATGTTGAGTAGAAATCACACAAATGGGGCTTCATTCTTCAGTTTCTCATGTTAGAGGAAACATTTTTCCTCTTTTATATTTTATTTTTTCAGTATTCCCATGTGTGTAATATGCTTTTCTAACCCTCTATTAAAATTATGCTTTTACTGAAGGTATGGGCCTAGTGTTGTGTGCTACGTGATTCTTATCTTTTTCCTTTGAATCATGGGGACCAAGGAAAAGGCATGGGTCCCCCATCGGCCTCTCTTACAGCCTCAGACACTGTGACTACTCTCCAGAATACATGTTCCTGTGCCTATGGGACTACTACTTCTGTAAAATTAAAGTATGGCCTGGAAAAAAAAATTATGATTTTAATCTTTAGAAATTTGATTTTGCTATGTTTATATGTAAAGTCTGAACATTTTTTTCAGTTGATATTTTTCATCATATTTAAAAACCTAGTTTTTAAAAATTTCTGCCTTAATTTTTCTTTTTTTTTTTTTGCCTTAATTTTTCTTTCTTTCTTTCTTTCTTTTTCATCTTTTTGAGACAGCGTCTCCCTGTAGTTCTGGCTATTTTGGAGCTCGCTATTGTAGACCAGGCTGGCCATGAACTCACAGAGATCCGCCTGCCTCTGCCTCCCAAGTGCTAGGATTCAAGGCATGCGCCACTGGGGCTGGAGAGATGGCTCAGCAGTTAAGAGCACCAACTGCTCTTGCAGAGGACCCGGGTTCGATTCCCAGCACCCACATGACAGCTAAGAACCATCTTTAACTCCAGTTCCAGGGGAATCTGATGCCTTCTTCTGACCTCCGTGGCATTGTACGACATAGTGCACCAACCTACATGCCGACAGCACACTCATACACATAAAAAATAGACAGATAGATAGATAGATAGATAGATAGATAGATAGATAGACAGACATAAAAATAGATAGATAGATAGATAGATAGATAGATAGATAGATAGATGAATGAATAAATAAAAGTATTAAAAAATAAATAAAAATAAAGGCATGTGCCACCACGCTCAGGTCTGCCTTAATTTTTCTTCTATAACTCTTAAACTCATATTGCTTGATTTTTTTTTTCTACCTTGTTTCTGTTGTATGGCTCAATGTATATAGTTTCTGTTACCTTGTCTTCAATTTTAATGGTCTTTTTTTAGTGACCAATTTTGTTTATAATCTAATACAGTATAATTTCAGGTTCTTTTCTGAAATTTTAATTTCTCTACTGAAATTCCCCATATCTTCACTCCTTTTGTTGATCATTTGAGGCAGGGTCTTCCTGTAGCCCCAGCTGTGCTGTTCCGGAGGTCACTATGTAGACCAAACTGGCCTTGAACTCACAGAGATCCACCTGCCTCTGCCTCCCAAGTGCTGGGATTACAGGTGTGTGCCACCACACCCAGCTGTTCTTTAAATATAAAAATATATATTATTTATTATTTTTATTTTTTTGTGTATGAGTGTTTTACCTGCATGTGTGTAAGTGCACCCATGCCATACAGTACCCACATAGGGAGAAGGCATTGGATCCCCTGGAACAAGAATTACAGATGGTTGTTAGCTGCCATATTGATGTTAGGAATCCAACCCAAGTCCTCTGCAAGAGAAGCCAGTGCTCTTAACCACTGAGCCATCTTTCCAGCTATAGTTTTTCTTTAACTCTTTAAACATACTTTTAGCAGCTACAAAAAAGAAATTGTCAACTACAATTTCAGTGTGTGAGTTTTGGAGTTCTATTTCTTTGGTTATTTTGTTATTGCTGTAGACTTTCCTAATTTTACCTATTTTAGTGTTTTTTGAGTATATAATTGGTATTCTGATTACTTATTTTTAGAGGGTCTAGATCTGTCTTTTTTTTTTTTTTTTTTGGTCTTTTTGAGACAGGGTCTCCCTGTAGTCCCAGCTGGCCTGGAACTCACTCTGTAGACCAGGCTGGCCTTGAACTCACAGAGATCTACCTGCCTCTGCCTCCCGAGTGCTAGGATTAAAGGCGTGCGCCACCACGCCCGGCAAGATCTGTCTTCTTTTGTAGAACATTTATTTTAGGTTGTTTATCTGTTTTGCTTTTTGTCTGTTTTGAGACAGGGTCTCCCTCTAGCCCCAGCTAGTCTTGAACTCACTATGTAGACCAGGCTGGTCTTGAACTCACAGAGATTGGCCTACCTCTGGAATTAAAGGTGTGCACCACCATGCCTGTCTAGAACATTTAGTTTTTATTTCAACAGCCAATTACTGGCCTACCCTCATAATACCATTACCTAACAGCAGAAAGGAAAAATCTTTTGATAGTTTATCTATTTTCTTGTCACAGCAGCAACAGGGATTGACTGATAGTAAATATTATAGATGGGTAAGAGTTGGTGCACTTCTGAGATTTGACCTTTCTTATTGCCTCAGTTGAATGCTTGGAGTATCCAGCAAAATGTCTCTACTCTGGCTCATTAGGCCTTCACATTACCTGTCCTATTTCATACTTGGCTTTTATTCAAAGGCCGTGCAGTTTCTTTCTTTTTTTTTTTTTTTCTTCTTTTTTTTAGTATTTTTTCATGCAGTTTCTAACACACCTCTTTTAAAACTCTTCAGAAATCTGCCTCAGAGATGTCAGTTGCTTCATAAGCTCTGAACTCCATTGACCTTTTACTGCAGCATGGTGGTTCTTTTGCAGTAATGGGTTTGTTAATGAATCTTTATTTTTAATTTAATTTAATTTTTTATTTAATTAATTAATTAATTAATTAATTTTGGTGTTTTTGAGACAAGGTCCCCCTGTAGCTCCTGTTGGCCCGGAACTCACTCTGTACACCAGGCTGGCCTTGAACTCACAGAGATCCCCCTGCCTCTGCCTCTGCCTCCAAGTGCTGAGATTAAAGGCATATGCCACCATGCCCGGCTGAATCTTTACTTTTAAAATGAATCTTTAGCCGGGTGTGGTGGCGCACGCCTTTAATCCTAGCACTTGGGAGGCAGAGGCAGGCGGATCTTTGTGAGTTCAAGGCCAGCCTGGTCTACAGAGTGAGTTCCAGGACAGCTAGAACTACAGGGAGACTCTGTCTCTAAAAGACAAAAAAAAATAAAAAATAAAAAATAAAATAAAATGAATCTTTAACAATTTATTCAGTTATTGATGATGTTAACAGTATATAAAACATAATATGCATATAGCTTTATTTACACTTCATTTTACTGTAGTGCCAGGCTCAGCTTAGTAATCAAGTCATACACTTTAAATGTTCAGTTGAGCCTATGTCCATTACTTTTCTCTGCAGTTATACTTAATGCTGTAATTAGATAATTTAAAAGAATAGCATAATTTATGATATGTGAGAACATATCATTCTTTCTTGACAGTTCCATTGTATACTTTGAAAGGACAATAAAGGTGGATTTCTAATGATGCGTTTTCAGTTTGTTCAATCCCCAAATATGGCAAATATATTGATTATTTTATGAAACAGGCAGAAGCAAGAAAGGCCCTCTGTCCTTCCCTCCCTGTCCATCTCTTCTGGAGTAGGTAGTAAGACTTAGGAAGGATTTATAAGCTTTTCCTGATGCTCTGAACTTCATGTGAGAGATGCTTTCTGTTAACATTTAGAGGAAATATAAGATCTTTGTCTCCAAGGATGAGAGGGCTCTTAGAAAAGAATCTGCTAAGTTTCTCCCAGCTTTCCACCCTTAGAGTATACGCTTTTTGTTGTTATAGTGTTCTAGAACTATCCAGTCTGTCACTTCTACTGTGAAAAACAACCAGGATTGTCACTTGGTTTTTACTTCCTCATAAGGCTCTGTGTTAGGTAAAATTTATATTAAGAATCTCATGTGATTTTTTTTTTTTTTATAAATAGGGGCCACTGCTCTGGTTAGAGGAAATTTTGTTTTTCCTTCCCTTTGGAATAGTTTCTGTCAAAAGTAAGTAAACTTCAGGCAGTTGTTAAAGATTGTGATATAAAAGGAAATTATAAAATCTTAGCCAGATTTTAGGATGGTTTACGGACATCTTTTTTATTTCACTTTCCTTTGCTTTCTTTTAATACTTTTTTTTTATTTTATGTGTATGAGTGTATTGCTTGTGTGTAGGCAGGTGTACCCATGTTGTACAATGCTTGCAGAGGTCAAAAGAAATTGTTGGATCCCCTGGAACTGGATTTATTAGCCACCATGTAGATGCTGGGAACCAAATATGGGTCCTCTGCAAGAATAGGCCATGCTCTTAAATGCTGAGCCATCTCTCCAGCCCCTTCTTTCTTTTTTAAATGTATATATTTTATTGAATTTTTGTGCATTTCATATAAAACATCTTAATCATCTTTATACCCCCTCCCCCATCCACACCTCCCATAGGCCTCCTCCAACCAGATTTCATGCAGTCTGTCATATATGTTAAAGCCTATCAAGTCAAGTTTGTGTCCACAGATTTCCCTCAGTGCAGATTCATCCACTGAGTTTAGTCACCCTATCTAGATTCTCTCCTTTAAAGAAGATCAGCTCTCCTTCACATTTTTTAAAAAACAAAACTAAACTGTAGAGGATGTATTTTGTTAGTAACCTGTGGAAGAAACAACACTCTGGAATCAAATTGCTCTCAAAGAAAAGGCATTGTTCTGTATCAGAAGGCTGTTAAAGAACATAAGGATGCTTTTTGTGTCATAATACAGTGCTTAGGTGTGGTGTATGTGCACATAGACACCAGATACATGTGTATATTATTTCATGACTCACTATTTTCACTAACAGCTTCAGTTAAATAACCTAAATACCTTTCCTAACAACAGAAAGGACAATTCTTTTGTATAGTTTAAATTTTATTATCATGCCAAAGCAACAAGGAATTAATCTTTTTTTTTTTTTTTTTTTTTTTTTTTTTTTTTTTTTTGTATTTTTGAGACAGATTTTAGTCCCAGCTGGCTGGAGCTCACTTTTAGACCAGGCTGGGCCTTGAACTCGGCACAGGATCCCACCCTGCCTCTGCCTCCCGAGTTTCTAGGATAAAAGGTAGTCGGCGCACCCCACCCGGTGACTATAATCTTTTTTTAATGAATTAATTATTCGTTTTTAGAAACATTTATGAACATGGGCTGGGCAGCAGTAACTATAAATACTTTCTGGAGCCTAAATTTTTTTAACTTTTTAAATTAAAGTTTTGTGCAATTCATACAACATTTGTCAGTCCAATTTAGACTCATTCCCCTTTCCATGGCCCCTACGTCACCTGAGCATATGCATTTTGCCATACATGTCTTGCATCTTTTTTTTTTCAGTCTTTTTAAAGTGTTTCTATGCAGAGGTTTATTGTTTTGGGCTAAAGTTTACTCTTTCAGTCAGTTCTTTGACCCAGTCCTTTTGTTGTTGTTCCCTCAAATTTGTATTGCTCCAAAATATGCATCTATGTTCTTCAAACATATAACCAAAGATTTATGATGATCTGTCTGAACTAAACTATAATGTTATTCCAAAAAAGTTTAGGAATTCACATTTTTCCCCTTATTTTATATTACTCTAACGTATGCATACATATCCTCCCCCCCTATATATACCATAATACAAAGTCTGAAAATAAGTGGTAGGTAATTCTAGAGCCTTAAGGGATTCACATTATAATAATGGCACATTGTTTATTACAACATATATACTTGTTGTGAAGAGAGCTGCAAAACATGGAGGGGCAGTGTATCTCTGCGTCTAGATTGGGTCTTATGGTACATTCTAGAAGGGGTAGTGATTGGGTCAGGTGGTAGATACATTTTGAGTATTTTTTTTTTTTTTTTTTTTCCTGTAGGTGTATCAATGTACTGTCTTGCATGCAGGTCTGTGCACCCGTGTCGTGCAATGCCGCGGAGGTCAGAAGAGGGTCTCAGATTCCCCTGGAACTGGAGTTCTCCTGGAATTGGAGTTTCAGACGGTTCTCGGCCGCCATGTGGGTGCTGGGGATTGAACCCGGGTCCTCTGTAAGAGCGGTCGGCGCTCTTAACCGCTAGGCCATCTCTCCAGCCCCTCATTTTGAGTCTTTTAAGGGTTCCTGGAGCCTAAAATTTTTTAATATGCTCTTTTTTTATACTTTTATTTCATTTTTTAACAATAAGTAATAAGTTGTGAGTATAAGCATCCTTCATGTAAAACCAATTTGCAAGCAGTTGTGCCCAAACCCAAACAGTCCAAGGCTCCCACCATCCAGCTGGAGGGGCTTGTATGTACATTCAAGTTGATCAAATAAGTGTCCAGTCTATATTGCTGTAGTTTCACCATTCACCCCAATCGCAGCCCTTACATTCTACCATGCCCCCTCTTCTGCAGATTGTTCCCTAGGCTTAGAAAAGGGGCACAGGTGGATGAGAAGCAAAACAGTCTACTTTCTCTGGAGATGTCATTTTGGACTCTGATCAGTTCTGGCTGTTTCCTTTAAATGTGCTTTTTTGAGATGTATTTAGACTTGTGTACCATTATCTCATGTGTGTGCAAATGTGTATGTTTGTGTGTGTGTGTCTGTGCATATATGTTGCAAGGTATATGTGCATGTGCAAGTGTGGGGGGCTGTCAGAGAACAACCTCAGTGTTATTCCTGTCTCTTCCAAATTTTTTTGTGTGATTTGTTTGTGACAGGGTATCTCACTGACCTTTATCTTGCCAAGTTGGCTAAGCTGACTGACCAGTGAACCCCAGAAACTTACCTATCTCTGCCTTCCCAGCTCTGGAATTGAAAACATGATGCATCACCCCTGTTTTATTTTAAATAGGTTCCGAGAATAAAATGCAGGTCCTGAGCTCTCCTGACCCCACCCTCCCCTTTTTTGTGTGTGATATAAGGTCTTCTAGGATTGTCTGGGCTAGTCAGTCTGAACTCCTAAGCTTATGGGGTCTTCCTGCCCCAACTCCCCAAGTATCTGGGACTGTAGATTCACACCACCATACTCAGTTTACCAATAATATTTATTTATTTATTTATTTATTTATTTATTTATTTATTTATTTATTTATGAGACAGGGTCTCTCCCTGTAGCCCCAGCTGTCTGGGAACTCACTGTGTAGACCAGGCTGGCCTTGAACTCACAGAGATCCGCCTGCCTCTGCCTCCCAAGTTCTAGGATTAGAGGCGTGTGCCACCACGCCCGGCTAATATTTTATTAGGTCAAAATGATTCGGTTTTTGGGGCTGGAGAGATGGCTCAGCAGTTAAGAGCACCGACTGCTCTTGCAAAGGACCCGGGTTTGATTCCCAGCACCCACATGGTGTCTAAGAACTGTCTTTAACTCCAGTTCCAGGGGAATCCGATGCCCTCTTCTGACCTCAGTGGCATTGCACGACACGGGTGCACAAACCTACATGCAGACAGTACATTCATACACATAAAAAATAATAAAATAAAATTAAAAAACGATTCAGCTTTTGATGGATTAACTTCTTTTCTCTTATTTCCAGCTTCTCTTTCTGGTTTTATTAGTTTTTTTTATTGCTTATCATTGGATTTTGAAATTTACTTATGTATTCCTCTTGCTTGATCTTTACTTGATGTTTACTTCATTTGTAGTTCTCTGTTGCCAATCTCTCGGTTCTTGTTTTCATAACTCTTAGTATGTATTGTGTATATGCCTGCCCTTTATTAGCAAGAGATGAAGAGTACTGTTTGATTAAGAAATAACAGGTTATTTTCAGACTATATTATTATTATATAGTTCCAAGGATCTTGTAGTCAGTCTGTTTGTTCTTGTTATTATAGCTTCTGAAAAGTTGCAAGGTGCCTTAAGATAACTGGTTGACTTAATAAATTTAGAATCCAATATATTCTGGAACATAGAGGTTAAAAAGAGGTTATTTTAACTATTAAAAGCTTTATCAAATGTTACGTTTATAAGTATTAAAATCACATTCATTTACTAATTTTTAAAGTACCTTCAGTTAAACACACTGATTTTCACTGAGGCAGTATTAAACATTCATTAATTTGTTAACCATGATTTTTTTTAACAGTTTTACAATTCATCCAGGCATGGTGGTGCATACCTTTAATCCCAGCACTTTGGAGGAAGAGGGAGGTGGATCTCTGTGAGTTCAAGGCCAACCTGTTCTACATAGCAAGTTCCAGGCCAGCTGGGTAGCCCCAGAGAGACCCTATCTCAAAAATAAAATAAAATAAAAACAATTTTACATTTCAAAGTTAATAGAAAAATTTTTCATTATGAAAATGAGAAGTGACTTCTGATAGATTTTCCTGGTTTATAGAGGAAAAGCTTATTTTTATATGATTTTTTTAAATTGTGCTATTTTTGTCATGAAATAGTTTCTTAGTAGATTTAATTCATGCTGCCATGTCTAATCATTTACTGCCATAGAGGAGAAAAAGAAGTGTCTTCTCTACATTCATCATACGGTTCATGACTGACATCTAATAATAAGACAGATGAACAAGGAAAAAAACAGCAGATTTGTTTATCCAAGATTTTAGGTGACACTGAGGGCTTCATAAATACCTGAAGAACTGGGGAAAGGCTCCTGGAATACACTTGTCGTCCCGGCACCCAGGGTGCTGAGAAGGAGAATTGCCCCGAGTTTGAGGCCAACTTGGTCTATAGAGAGCAAGACCCAATGTTAAACAAAATCACACTCATTTTCTCCTTTGTAATTTGAATGGAAGAACACACACTAAAGTTAAGCCAATTAATATATACCTGTTTCTCTACCTTAAGGTATAAAGGGATATTGGCCTGCTTTTACATTGATAGTAAATATGAAATGTGAAATATGAAATTTTACCTCCCTAAAGGTAAACATGGATAACATGTCAGAGATTATAGAAGTTCTCATAACTTTTGTTACAGTTATAGTCTTGATGATTAACCTTTAAGAATTAAGTTATAGGGTGTGGTGATGCATACCTTTGATCTTAGCACTCTGGAGGTAGAGGCTTGAGGATCTATATGAGATCAAGGAAAGCCTGGGATGGTCCACATAGCAAGTTCCAGGCCAGGTGGGGCTTCATAGACCCCCATCTCAAAACACAACAACAAAAGAAGCTACTGATGGGCCTGGAGAGATGGCTTAGCAATTAAGAGAAATTACTGTTCTTATAAAGGACTTAAGTTCAATTCCCAGCTCCTAATTTGGGTGGCTCACAACTGCCTGTAACTCCAGCTTCTAAGGGATCTAATGTCTCTAGCCTCCACAGGTACCTGCACCACGTGTGCATACTCATACGCAGACACACACATACACATAATTAAAAATAAAATTAATCCTTTGAAGAAAGAGAATTAAGTTACTGGGATTTTTATAAGTACTATATACTTTAAAAGCAACTGTTTTAATAAGCTATGATATTGTGCCATGTCAATGGAATAAATTATTATGAGGTCATTAAAACAAAAGGTATGAAGAAAGAGTCTGCAACATGGAGAAAATGATGCTATCATTAGAGGTAATCAGTAAAGAGTTTTATTATTAGTAAAATAGATTTGCATATGGCTAGTTCTGGGAGATAATGCAGGTAAGAAAACAGTTGGGAGGGCACTATTTATTGATTCAGTGTTTAAAGTTTTCCTTTAATATTATTGTAATTTAGTAATGTCTTTTAAAAATAAGTATCCTGAAAGAATCATCTGTCTTCCTTGTTAGACATTTTCTGACACGTTTCTACCATTAAAATCAAATGTGATTTCCCTTTTGTTTAGCTTCCATGACAGGTGTCATGTTTTACTTGTCTTAATTTCATCCTCCTGAACAGTGATATAAGATGGGTTCTGTTATAAACTTTTTTAAAGCAGGAAACTAACACAGAGTAAAGCACTTAATTTGTCAAACTCCCCCTCTTCCAGGTAGTAAATGGTGAGATTTGGGTTCCTCTAGATTTGTCAGTGTTATAATTCCTTGGTCTTGGTCTAAAGTATCATATTTGAAGCCTAATGATTTTGTTATCCATATAGTCAGAAGGGATATGGATATAATATTTCTTAGTCCAGGAATAAAGTCTTATCATTATGTCCTTTGAATTCCTTAAAATAGTCTGTAAAGCTGGGCATAGTGGTGCATGCATTTCATCCTACCTAGCACTCCAGAGGCAGAGGCAGGCAGATCTCTGTGAAGTTCAAGGCCAGCCTGGTCTGCATAGTGAGTTCCAGGACAGCTGGAGCTTCAGGGAGACCTTATCTCAAAAAAAGACCCCCCAAAAAATACACACACGTGTGTGTGTGTGTGTGTGTGTGTGTGTGTGTGTGTGTGTGTGTAGTCTTTAAGATAGTTAACTTGTGCAGAGTAGAATCTTTGAATTGAAATAAAGGTAAATTATACATTATTTCTTCATTTTCATAGATATCATAGGCCTTTCCATATGTAGCTGTATACTTGTTTCCTTTATATTTATTGTACTTATACTTTTTTCAGAGGGGTTTGTGTGTGTGTGTGTGTGTGTGTGTGTGTGTGTGTGCGCACGCGCATGCGCATGCGTGTGCATTGGACATTGGATGTCCTCTGTCAGTTCACCTGTTTCACCTATTCCTTGAGGCATAGTCTTTCCTTATACCTGAAGCTAGAGTTTCTTCAGCTGGGCTGGAAGCCAGCATGCCTCAGCAATGCTCCCACCTTAGAGCTGGGGTTATAGGCGTGCTCGGGATATATGGCTTGTTATGTAGGTGCTGGGAGTCAAAAGCTAGTCTTCATGATTACACAAGCACTCTTCACTGTAGAGCCCAGCTGACACTCCAGCTCCTTTAGTATTTTTGTTGTTGTTGTTGTTGTTGTTGTTGTTGTTGTTTTTGTCGTTTTCGAGACAGGGTCTCCCTGTAGCCCCAGCTGTCCTAGAACTTGCTCTGTAGACCAGGCTGGCCTTGAACTCACAAAGATCACCTGGCTCTGCCTCCCAAGTGCTAGGATTAAAGGCATGTGCCCCCACGCCTGGCGGGCCTTCAATATTTTTAACACAAGAAAATGGAGTGTCCAGGCCTTAACTAGGTATTTCTCTCCTCCAGACTTGAAGCAACCACTAAACTAAAACTTTGCAAAGAATCTTTAACTACTAACTCATATTTTTCAAGGTAAATTGGATATTTTTCTGTATTTGACACTAACTTCCCATTACCTTCTCATCCTGTTCTTAAAGTGTCTAGTAGTGGGGCTAGAGAGATGACTCAGTGCTTAAGTATCTAGTAGTGGGGCTAGAGAGATGGCTCAGTGCTTAAGTGTCTAGTAGTGGGGCTAGAGAGATGGCTTTTGAAGAAGACCCAGGTTCAGTTCTCAGCACCCGGATGGCAGCTAGCAACCATCCTTAACACCAGTTACAGTCCAGCACCCTCTTCTGACCTCCACAGGTGATACTTGGAGGCAAAAACACTCATAAAATAAAAATAAAACATTTAAATATCTAGTAGTTTTCTTGAGAATGCAAATGTCTATCTTGTGGAACATTGTGTCCAAAAGGGAAATATACATGGTTTCTAAAAACTACTTTGAGTAGAAATTTTTGCTTGTTTAAGGTAAGGGCTATATGTGCCTTATCTAATCTTTAGTTTATAAACTAAATTGATTTTATGGATGATGCAACAAGAGAGATCTGTTTGCTCAAAGCTGAAAGTTGGGATTCAATCAAATTTTACACACCTGCCTTTGCTTAGAGCCACTGCTCTTTCCTTCTCAGAAGTATCTAAGAATAGATTCTTTAGTTTTTGTTCTTGTTTTCTTTGTGTGATTTATAGCATCATTTCCATGATCTCTTCCTATATTATATCTGGCATTTATTTATGATTATACTTTCGATGCTGTGATAGCTTTGCCCAGCATCCAAAATATTAGGGGTTTTATATTCCCGTACTTAACGACCTACTTGGATTTCTTGGTCAGTTTGTCCCCAGAGTAAGCAAACAAAATTGCACTTACTGTAACAACTCAAACTTACCTTAACATTTCCAGATATATCTGAATTTAAGTATGTTTAAAATATTAACTATATATAATTATGCTGTCTGTAAATTCCTATTTTGTAAAATGCCCTTAATTACTTCGTATACCTCTAATGAGTTTCTTGTTGTGTCTCTTGGTCATTTAAAAGTTTGGGTTTTGGTTTTTTGTTTTGTTTTGTTTTGTTTTTGGTCTATTTGCTGATTTTGGCTTTTCTGAGACTATTTTGCTATGTAGACTGAACTGACTTGGAGCTCAGAGTATCCTTGCCCCCACATCCCTAGTGTTGAATTGCAGATGTGTGGTCATAAAAGGGAGTTAATATAACAAGTCTGAGATTTTTTTTCTTTTTACATCTTTCATTGTTGATGTAAAATATTAACACAGTCATCAAAATTTATATCAGTTTTAGCTCTACTATAAAGTTAAATATAATTACTAATTGATATTCTGCAATAGAACAAGTTTTGATGATAAGTATTGGCATGTAATGTTCTAATGCATACTATATTAAAACTTTTCAGTGTCAACCCACACTAACGCTATTTAATTAACTTATTATTACCAAAAGTCTGGTAAACATTTTGACTTCTTTGGATGCAGCCAAAGCTCTAATAAAAATTAATCCAGAAATGTAAAAACCTATTTATTTATCTTTATAACAAGTGTAAACTGATAAGGTTAAGTGGGTGGGGCAACCGGAAGTAATTACTAAGGCCAGTGGCATTTTGTGGTTTAATAAAGGCAGAAGCTAATTATTCAGTTTTATTTAAGTGAAATGATGCCAAAAAGGAGGTTCCTGCAGAGCAGCTGCACTTCTTCAGTGTTACCCTAATTTACCAAAGACACAACTGTCACAAACAAAACTTTTAAACTTGATATATAGCCACAAAAGTAAGGAGGCTTTTGTTTGGAGTGCATGCAGAAGAACTCCTTTATACAAATCAACCACAGATGACGGACAATGATGAAAATTTGATTCTTTGAAGTCATAATAGTCATTGAAATGTGTGAAATTCTGGTATTGAAAAGAGAGCGGCCAGCAAGGCTCTAAATCCTGGGTGGTTGCTAGAAGCTCGCTGGGAGGTTTTTCTGCATTTTGACACCAACTTCCCATTGCTTGTTTCTTACTTCCTTTGTTAAAAAAGAAAAAAGTTGAATTCACACAAGATAAATAGGGACAGATGATAACGAATCATAGTTATATGGAAAACTAATATTTTATCATGGATATTGGTATTTTTAAAAATAAAGTTCATATATATGTGGCATTTACCTTCCTAGTGATTTTTAAAATTCTTCCTTTTAACTAGCTTCTAAAATAGGAGACCAACTATCAACTTTTCTAAAATTTAAATATTGGAAGTGATAGTACAGAGCCTAGGAATTATTTATGTGCATCTTTTCAGAAATAAATTTTGGTCAAGATGCCTTAATTTATGAGTTATGATTGATCTATTTCTAGTTTATAAAAAAAATATGGTAAATGAAATTGTATTTCAGAATGACATTCTTTAATCATAAAAATAGATTTCATTCTTAACCCAACTACGTGGTTTAAAATTCAGCAATTCTGTATGCATTGTCTATGTTGAGTGACATGGTTTATTATAATTTAGATATATGTACTAGTGATTCTTGAAGTTCTTTCAGTACCAACTTGAAAGCCTTTCAAGATCTTGTATGATTCTTTTTGTGATCATAGGAAACTTGTAAATTAAAGAGAAATCTGTAAAAGATATTACATCTTCTACACTTTTTTTTATAAAAACGGGGTTTTAGAATGAATCACAGGTGATCAGTATTTTAGTACAAAAGTACAAATCTGCAGAGAAAACAATTCAATGGAGTTTAATTTGCAGATGTTTTATTTATTTTCTTGTTTGTTTGTGATAGTTGAGTCATAGGTAGCTCAGTATGAATTTCCAGAGAAAAGAAGGCATTGAAGACAGGAGTTCAACTTAGTGCCTCATAGATCTTTTCAAGTGTAACATTATTTTAATGGAATCTTGGAGTGAGAGCTTTAGCCCATTGAAAAGCCTGTTAGAGAACAGGTTCTTCTGTCACTAGCTGAAGCTGTGTGGATGAAATGATAACAATAGAGTGTCGTGGTGCATTTTATAAGTGTGAGAAATGAGTTAGTCTAGACTGAGAATATGTCTACAGGGACTAGGAATTTTAGAGCTTCTGTGTCCATTAGGTGTCAGGAACGTGAAAGATGCCAAACCTTTTTATTCTGTCTTTGGCAGCAGCTCAGCTGGGCTGTAGTACCTTACATGTCTTCTGCAGACAAAAATAGTGATTATATGTCAAGACAAAAGTTAGGCTTTAAAATTCAGAAACTCCTTTGCTTGAATTTCAGCTTTAAATTTGGGTCATATATCAATAAGTGTCAAAATTTGAGAAGATACAAAACATTGATAGTTATGAGTTCAGATGCAAAGAGCTTAGCAACATTTTATAGCCACTTATTTTAAAGACATTTTCCATCCTAAAACTGATTCTTTCCTTTTCTACTTTATAATATATATTAAATTTCAAAATACTATTTCAGTTTTTTAAAGCTTTACTGGTTTATATTTTGTCATGTATTCATCACAATATAGATGTTAAAAAAGTAACTAGTTACTCTAAATCTCATTTTCTGGATGACTAGTATTAAGAATTTGTTTCCTTTCATACAGTTAAAGAAGAGTCAATAGCTTTATTTATTTAGGAACTTTGTGCAGGAGAGATCGATGTGGAATTTGGAGATGCCCTACCCCTTAATTTTAAAGTATGCTTATAATAATTGTTTATACTTTGCTTCAACTATATTAAGGAAATGAGACATTAATCTAACAATATAGACTACTAAATAATAAACTAAACAAAGGAAGAAATAAACATTGAGGACCTCCCAAGGAGCTGAGTCATTTTAAGCTCTTGAGTAGAGGACCTGCTTTAGAAAGTTCTTTAAAATGTTACACTAGGGCTGGAAATACAGCACAGTGCTAAAGGCCCCACCTAGCATGTGTGAGGCCCTAAGTTCAATTCCAAACTTGGCCAAAAAGAAGGAGAGAGAGGGAGAGAGAGAGAGAGAGAGAGAGAGAGAGAGAGAGAGAGAGATCATAGTGCTGGGGATTTAATCCAGGCCCTCTGCTTAGCAAACACTCTGCCCCCCGCAAAGTAATAATAATTCAAATTCTATTTGAAGTTGAACCCGGCAATTTAAAATTACCATTAGTGCAGGCAAGATGGTATAGTCAGGTAGAAGAGCATGACCTGGGCTGGATATCCTGCCTTCAATCCCCATATCCCACAAAATGGAAGGCAAGAAACCACTCCTGAGAGTTGTGTACACACACACACACACACACACACACACACACACACACACACACACGAGCAGTAAGTAAATGAAAGATAAAATTATTTTAAATTACCAATTAATAGGGTGAAGAGATGACTCAATGGTTACTAGCACTGGCTGCTTCTCCAGAAGACTCGGGTTTTAATCCCAGCACTCACATGGCAGCCAAAAACCATCCATAACTCTAGCTCCAGGGGATCCGATGCCTTCTTCTGACGTCCTTTGGCACTGCATGACACAGATGCACTTCCACATTGCACAACATGGGTGCACCACCCTACTACATGCAGACAGTACACTCATACACATAAAAAATAATAAATTTTTAAAAGTAAAAGTAATGAATAAAATATTTAAATTACTAATTAAAATTTACATTCGTAATTGTACTTTGATATTTTTTCTTTCTCCTAGATATGAAGCAATTTGTTTCACTTTGTCTAGGTATAAGAAACTGTCAGTTGGGCTGAGGAGACGGTTCAGCAGATAAAATGCTTGCAGTGCAACCGTGAAAATCAGGAGTTCAGATCCCTACCACACTCCTAGAACCTTGGTGGCCATAGCTTCCTGCCTATAATCCCAGAGCTAGAGGGACATAGAACACCTCAAGGCAACCTAACTAGCTAACTAGACTAGCTGAATCAGCAAGGGACCCTGTCTCAGTAAATAAAGTGGAGAACAATTGAGAAAGACACATGGCATCAACTTCCAGCCTCCATCCATGTACACATAAACCCACCCACTCGCATGCACTCCATACACATACAAGAATTTATACTACTTTTTGTCTTTTTGAGACAGGATCTCCCTGTAGCTCTAGCTGTCCTGGAACTCGCTATGTAGACCAGGCTAGCTTTGAACTCAGAGAGATCCTCCTCCCTCTGCCTTCCAAGTGCTAGGATTAAAGGTGTGCACTACCACGCCCTGCTATACTACATATTTTTAATTTTTAAATTATGTATATGTTATCTGTAGGAAGATAGGGGTGCACTTGAGTGTAGGTGCCTGTGGAGGCCAGAGGCATCAGATTTCCTGGAGCTGACATCAGCAAAGACTGTGAACCCCCCAAAATTGGTGCTGAGAATTCTCTGCAGGAACAGGGTTTACCCACTGAGCTATCACTCTAGTCTATGATTATAAATATTTTTAGGGATCGTTTTGATAGTTTCTCTAAATAGATAAACTGTAACAATGTAGTCATGCCTAATGGTACAAGTAGAAATATATTGTATTAAGCAAAGTATTGGTTGCTCACTGAAATAACTTTAAAGAAGTATTCTTTTAATCTTGTCAGTGGAGAATTTTGTCAGCTCAGAGTTTGTTTCCCTGGTGCCTATTGTAGCACTATGTACTCGTGCTGACTATTTGGTTCTCAGCACTGATAGACAAACTACAAATAAACAGCCTTCATTATGCTAGTGACATGTGATGTTGAAATGAAGACTAATAAAACAGGTTAAGTTTTCTAGTTATTTATTTATTTTATTTATTTATTTATTTATTTATATTTAAGTGTATGAATGTACTGTCTACATGTAGGTCTGTGCACCCATGTCATGCAATGCCGAGGAGGTCAGAAGAGGGCGTCGGATTCCCCTGGGACTGGAGTCAAAGACGGTTCTCAGCTGCCATGTGGGTGCTGGGGATCGAACCCGGGTCCTCTGCAAGAGCACTCAGCACTCTTAACTGCTAGGCCATCTCTCCAGCCCCAGTTTTCTAGTTTTTTATAAGTTTGGTATAATCATTTTATTCTTCCTTGGTTTTAAGTAGCTATTCAAAAGTTAGCATGTAAACTTTTTTTTCTTTTTCTTGTTTGGTAGTGCTGGAGTTAGAATCCAGGGCCTTACACATGGGAGGCGGGTGTTCTGCCACTAGGCTATACCCCATCCCTAACAATCAACTAGCCCTCATTTTAAAATAGTTTATTTAGAAAAATGACAGTGGTTTTGAGAATGAGACAGTGACCGAGTTGTAAACTGCTTGCAACACAGCACGAGGACCTGAGTTCAGATCCTCGGAATCCAGAAACCTTACAAAAACCAGGAATAACACCACTGCTGGGAAGGTGGAGACAGAAGGATCCCTGGGACTCACTGGCCAGCCATTCTAGACAGCAGATGGACTCCAGTTTCAGTAAGAGATCCCTTGTCTCAAAAAAAGTAAGATGAGGGCTGGAGAATAGCCTAGCGGTTAAGAGCACCAACTGCTCTTGCAGAGGACCCGGGTTCAATCCCCAGCACCCACCTGGCGGCTAAGAACCATCGGTAACTCCAATTCCAGGAGAACTCCAGTTCCAGGGGAATCCGAGACCCCTCTTCTGACCTCCGCGGCATTGCACGACACGGGTGCATAGACCTACATGCAGACAGTACATTCATACACATACAAAAATAAATAAAATTTTTAAAAAAGTAAGATGAAGAAGCTAGTTAGGAAGATATCTGATATGGGCACCTGGCCTCTACACCTCCATATACATATATACAGAGAGAGAGAGAGAGAGAGAGAGAGAGAGAGAGAGAGAGAGAGAGAGAGAGAGAGAGAGAATATGATATGGTTGATCCTAAGATGATTCTAATTTGTTTTGATAGCATCAAATATTACTAACTATAGATTTAAACTCTGAATTATTTTATTATTTTGTGCCCTAACTGCTACTATGTTTGATAAATGTGTTTAATCTACAGCTTCAAAATTCCAAGTACTCCCCAGTTGACCATTTGTTTCTAGATAAAAATTTATATAGAAAATGAGAGTTGTTAGTTTTCTGATTTCTGCCAAGTTGTGCCTCTTCTAGCTTACCTTTACAGATTAGATTTGCTGTATTGTTCTATTTTAGTCCTTTCACCAAAAGATCAAATATTAATTAAAGTTTTTATAGTTTCATTATTTACAAAAAGTTTTAAACTTCTCTCACAAGGTAGCAGGCAGTTTGTAGAAACCACTAGTGATTCTTTTTTCAGTTTAAAAGTTACTTACTGTATACCTTTTGTTGTTAATTAGTCATTCTGTTTTGCTTTATTACTGGTCCTGCTTCCATGAATGGGCAAGACCAAGAGAAAAGGGAGAGCCACCAGCTGGCAGGGAGGGTCATTTCCACAACATTCCATTTATGAGCAACTAAACAGACAAAATGAGAGACACTAGTGTGCTTAGACATTTGCAGCATGGGATGAGGAGGGACAAATGGGAAGTAGGAGTGCTGTTAAAAAAATACAGTGTTACCCCAGCCCACAACTGGGGCCCTGGATAGGAACTTGGTCTGCTTCAACCCAAGTAGAATCAGAAGCTCAAAAGCAGTTTGGGAAGGCCAGCCCTGTCAGGGATGAAGGGCAAAGGGGGATCATGAGACGGAGGGATTGGCCTCCCCCTGCTGGGATTCCCTCAGCCCCTCTGGTCTGGCAGGAAAAGGGAAGCCTTCAAAACCCAGGAATAGGTCTGGGGATGCTCAGTGCTCCAGGCAAGGTGCTGGCCTCCAGGGAGATGACCGTGCTGCCACCTAGTTTTTTTGCCAGGGTGCAGTGGTCCTTGACCTCTTTGTAGCAGTTAGCTGTAATTCATGATTGATCTCTGTCAGCTTTTTCTTGACGGCATCCTAAGGGATGCCCTACGAGGGTGCACTCTGGAGGCCCTAAGATGAACACCAGGTCCTCCTCCTTGCTGTTCTTGGTCTCATAGGTGGCATCGTAGACAGCATAGTGCAGACTTGGTCTGGCTGCACCTTGACCAAGGTGCTATAGGGGCTGTTCACAGTCTGCCCCATAATACTTAGCAGGTTCTCCTTGCGCTCCTCCAGGATGATGTTCTTGTCCTCTCTCAAGCGGAACAGCACTGCCTTCTTGAGTTCTTCACTTCTTCTGGCATTGAGGACTTGGGCACCTTCGTGGCACTAAACACTGTGATAACAGCATCAGAAACGCCCGCCCGGAAGCCATGTTTCCAGAAGCAAAAGCTTCATTTACTTTTGTATCATGATATACACTTTGCTGGCCTCGAACTCACAGACATCAGCCTGCCTCTGCCTCCAAAGTGCTGGCATTAAAAGTATACGCTGCCACACCCAGCATTGTATTTTTTTGTTTGATTGTTACTGGGAATTTTGGGGAAGCCATCCAAGTTGCCACATGGCCACATATCACCCAGGAAATCAGGTGGCCTCTCAGGGTTGTTAGCTTCATTAATAAAAGAATTGAAAAATGAACTCCAAGGAAACTCAGGACAATTAGGATTAAAAAAAAAAAAAATCCCAGGGCAGGTAAGCTGAAATTTCAGCAGCTGCCGCATTGCAGGGAAGGGAGCTTTAGAGAAAGAGTGGGAAAAAAGAGAAAGTATATGAAAGAGACAGAAGAGAAGAAAAAGGAATAGTTGCAACTTTCTGAATCATACTCATAAATGTAAACAGACCCAGTCGAATCCCATGGCAGCTGGTAAGAACTACACTGGGTGGGAATTCTGGAATATTTCATTGAAGGGCTAATTATTCCTCCAGTCTCTTTCACTTGCCTTGAGGTAAAGCTAGGATGTGGAGAGGCTGCAGTCTTGAGGGGCAGTCCCCTGGCCAGGTGATTGGCAGCCCCAACTGAATTCATTCTTTTTTTTTTTGTCTTTTCAAGACAGGGTCTCCCTATAGCCCCAGCTGTCCTGGAACTCACTCTGTAGACCAGGCTGGCCTTGAACTCAAAAAGATCCGCCTGCCTCTGCCTCCCGAGTGCTATGAATTCATTCTTAAGGGAGGAGACAATGGAGTGTCTTCATCCAGAGGCTGATTATATTCTTTTGACTAGGAGGCAACAGCTTCCTTTTAATGGGCTTTCTATGCCACTATAACCTGATCAATTACCCCTGCTCACAAAGTAATAGTGTACCAACTAAAGATTTTCATAAAACACTCTTCAAATATTACCATGTTTGCCCCAGAGATGGAAGCAGGAAGATCAGAAGCATAAATTCAAGTTCGTCTTTATAGCAAGATTAAGGCCAGCTTCAGGGCAGGAAGCATACATCATAACACTGTCTCAAAAAAAAAGAGAAAAAGGTGATGAAGAAAGGAAAAGAGAAGGGGCAAAAAAGATGCCATCTGCTCGTCCTTCAGTACTTGACTACTGCCTGTTTTAGACGAGGGCCTGAGTTCAGTCTGTACACAGGAAGAAGAAAATTTTTAGGGCTCTTTTCCCAGTGCGCCCCCAACCACTTTAGCATTTACAGACATCTCAATATAAATTTATACAATAAAATACCATGAGCTGGGCGTGGTGGTGCACAGCTTTATTCCTAGCACTCAAGAGGCAGAGGCCAGCCTGGCCTACAGAGTGAGTTCCAGGCCAACTGGGAGTACAGGGAGACCCTATCTCAAAAAGACCAAAAACATAAAAATAAAAAATACCATGATAGTAGTGAAATAGGTCAGAAGGTTTATCCCAACTAGTAAACAACAGAATATCAGTTGATATGCAGGATGTTGAAAGATGTTCATTTGCTTGGTTTTCTTCAGGATATCACTACATTAACTGGTGTTCCAGAAGAACATATAAAAACGAGGAAGGTTAGGATCTTTGTTCCTGCTCGAAATAACATGCAGTCTGGAGTAAACAACACAAAGAAATGGAAGATGGAGTTTGATACCAGGGAGAGATGGGAAAATCCTTTGATGGGTTGGGCATCAACGTGAGTACTTTAACATAAATACCGTTTTCAGCTTTTTCTATGTAGATTTTTCTGTTGAAAATACTGATTTTTCTTTTAAGAAAATACTTATTTTTCAAGTTCTTAGAGCTAATTTGCTCATGAAAATACTTTTTGGCACACTTGGGTCTCACTATAATAAAAAACATATGCATATGTGTGTATATATATATATATGTATATATATACACACAGACATATTTATATGTGTGGCTCAGAATAATAAAGCGTAGAAGTACTATTCTAAATACTACTGATTAGATAAAATTGTAAGCATTGATAATATATTCAAACTTTGTATATTAGTCTAAAATAATCTGTGAATTATATTAATAATTTAATGGCTTTAATTTGTTTTTATTTGATTTGGTTTGAGGGATTTTAAATATTTTATTTTTATTTTATGTATATGAGTATATTGCCTGGATGTACATACTGCACCTGTATTTGTAAGTAAGTGCACCTGTGTCATGCAGTACTCACTGAGGTCAGAAGAGGGCATCAGATCCCCTGGAACTGGAGTTACCTATAGTTGTTAGCCAGCATGTAGGTGCTGGGAGCCAAACCTGGGTCCTTTGTGAGAGCAAACAGTGGGGGCTGGAGAGATGGCCTAGCAGTTAAGAGTGCCGACCAGTCTTACAGAGGGCCCAGGTTTGATCCCCAGCACCCACATGGCGGCCGAGAACCATCTGTAACTCCATTTCCAGGAGAACTCCAGTTCCAGGGGAATCTGACACCCTCTTCTGACCTCCACAGCATTGCACTACAGGGGTGCACAAACCTACATGCAGACAGTACATTCATACACATAAAATAAATAAATAAATAAAAATTAAAAAATTAAAAAAGAGCAAACAGTGTTCTTAACCGCTCAGCCATTTCTCCAGTCTGATTTTTGTTTTTTCGAGACAAGATCCCACTATGTAGCTCTGGCCAGCCTAGAATTTTCTGTGTAGACCAAATGGGCCTCAGAGTTGAGCACTTAAGGGTGTGCCTTTAATCTCACCACCCAAGAGGCAAAGGCGGGCAGATCTCTCAAGAGCTCAAGGGCAGCCTGGTCTACATAGTGAGTTCTAAGCCAACTAGGGCCACTTAGGGAGACTGTCTCCCCCCCTCAAATTTTTTAATTATAAATTTATATCTCTAATAAATTAATGACATACCATAATTTTAGTTCTTAACCTGCCTATATTTTATTTTACCATTAGATATGTAATACTAACGTGGAGTATAGGAAAAGTGTTTAAAACATAGCTAGATGCATCTGTGTAGATTTACATATGAACACATGAGTGTAAATCTACACAGATGCATCTAGCTATGCATGCTAGGCAGGTATTTTACCACTGATTCATATCCTCAGATTAAAATTTTTCTTTTATTAAAATTTTATTTTTTTATTTATGTGTATGAGCAGGTATTGCCTGCATGTATGTAAGTACACCCATGTCATGCAATGCCTGTGGAATCAGAAGAGGATGTTGGATCCCCTGGAAGTGGAGTTATGGACGGTTGTTGCTAACAATACAAAAGGCAGTTTTGCAGTTACTCTAGTAATTTTGTTACAGAAGTTTGATCTCAGATATTTTTCCCCAAGTTGATTGGGTGGAGGCAGAAAGGAGGCACTGCTGTGGAAGTAGGCTTTGTGACTAATGATCATAGTTTTGCTTTTAAAATATCTTGAATAAGGCACTGTGGGGAGATGGCTCAGCAGTTCAGAGCACTGGCTGCTTTTGCAGAGGACCCAGCTTTGATTCCCAGCACCCTATATGGCAGTTAATAACCATCCATAACCCCAGGTCTAGGGGAATTTGATGGCTTCTTCTGAACTCCATGAGCATTGCATGACATAGGTGCACTTGTATACATACAGGCAACACATTCATGTAAAAGTATGCACAGACCTACATGCAGATAGTACATTCATACACATACAAAAATAAATAAAATAAAAAAGTAATAACTAAAATAATATGTTGAATAAATTTTATTGTTGCCTATTTATCTATAGTATATTCTTTTCTAATTTTGAAAGGCCACTTTCATTCACTTGTAGGATTTTAAGATAAGCATGTTTGATCTTTGGTTTTGATTTTTAAATTCACATTTTTAGAAAAAAAACTGTATTGACATTTCTTACCTGAAGTGCAACTTTCTTATGCCCTTTTAATTACTTGAGTCCTTAAATGTTAGAACTCAAGCCGGGCATGGTGGCACAGGCCTTTAATCCTAGCACTTGGGAGGCAGAGGCGGGTGGATCTTTGTAAGTTCAAGGCCAGCTTGGTCTACAGAGTGAGTTCCAGGACAGCTGGGGCTACAGGGAGACCCTGTCTCGAAAAGACAAAAAAAAGAAAAAAAAAAAAGAACTCAACAGTAAAAGGTTTATTTGTATGTAAACTTGAAAAATATTACAAGGTGCAAATTCATCCCTGAGTTTGACCCAAGGTTTCTGCTACATAAATCTGCTTAATCCAATAGGATGGTACTTAGGTGGGGAAACAGTTCATTTATTGTCATTTAAGGTTGTAGCTAGTTGATGATTTTTCTCTTTCTCTCTTTCTCTCTCTCTCTCTCTCTCTCTCTCTCTCTCTCTCTCTCTCTCTCTCTCATATTGTGTGTATGCCACAGCACACAAGTGGAGGTCAAAGGAAGACTTTCAGGAATTAGTTCTCCCTTTCCACCCTATGGGTTCCAGGGATGGAACTCTGGTTTACAGACTTGGCAGCAAGTACCTTTACTCACTGAGCCAACTTGCCAACCCAATCTCATGTATTTCTGGACAGTCTTTTTATTTATTAGGCTAGAAAATCTCAGTTTTCACTTCTATAAGTAGAGCTTTAACTTTCAATAAAATAAAAATATAAAAATAAAAATATAAAGATAAGCTGCTTATGTTTTTCTTCAATTATGTTAATATATGTTGGCCATTGCAACTCATGGCTGTTAGACTCAGTCTTTTCTGTTATTTCATCATATTCTAAAATACAACTTCCTGAGGCTGGAGAAATGGCTCAGAGATTAAGAGCATTGTCTGCTCTTGCAGAGGACCTGAGTTAGATTCCCAGCACCAACATGGTGACTAACAACTATCTGTAACTCCAGTTCCAGGGCATCTGATGCCCTCTTCCTAAGTTAGTGGCCATTCACAACACAGGTGCATCTACCTACATACTCTCATACACATGAAATAAAAATAATAAAGTATTTAAAAATAGAACTTCCAGATTTAATGTAAAAATAGTTTTTTTGTTAAAGAATGATCAGTCCATCATTTAGTTTCTGGAAGAAAGGTTTTGTGCAGTGTCATCATGGACATGGAAGTTCACCTAATTTAAGCAGAGATGTTGACTAATTTAGATGTTGCTAATTCTCTTGTTCCCCAACTATCCACATAGTATACTATATCCTCAAGCCATAATAAGTCATCAAAGCAGACATGATACTTAAGCTTGTAGTTAGTCCTTTGGCTTATAGGTAGTAAACAGAGGTACTGTCTGTGCCAGCCTTGTATCTCATTGCAAAGGTACTTTAAAAATTCGGGTCCATGCCTTTAATCCTAGCACTTGGGAGGCAGAGGCAGGCGGATCTTTGTAAGTTCAAGGCCAGCCTGGTCTACAGAGTGAGTTCCAGGACAGCTGGGGCTACAGGGAGACCCTGTCTCGAAAAGACCAAAAAAAAAAAAAAGATTAGTTTTACATGTATTGGCCCTGTGTCTGATTATATTTCATGGCTTTCCAAGAAATTCACTTTGTTTAATTAATTTCATAGTCTAAAACTTGTAGCACTTTGTTTTCTCATTTTACACATGGAGCCAATTTCTCATTCTCTCTCTCTCTCTCTCTCTCTCTCTCTCTCTCTCTCTCTCTTTCTTTCTTTCTTTCTTTTAAGGTAGGGTCTCACTATGTAGCCCTGGCTAGCCTTGAAATTGCTATGTAGACCAGGCTAGCCTGGAACTCACAGAGATCCACCCACCTCTGCCTCCCAAGTGCTGGGTTTAAAGGTGTGGGCCAAAACTCCTGCCCAAGGTAATTTCTTTTTCTTGCCGTAATATACTGGTAGGCTTTGCAGACAGTGTTGACTGTTAGTGGTTATATTTAACATCTTTATTGCTTCTTTTGGTAGAAATTATTTTTTTTTCCCCCAACTGGCCTGGAACTCACTATGTTGACCAAGCTGGCTTTGAACTCACAGATATCCTCCTGCCTCTGCCTGATGGGATTGAAGGCATGTGCCACCATGTCCAGCGGAAATGATTCTTATGTAATGAGCAAAGATTGTTTTCTAATCTTGACTGAAAATATTCAGTAATGGTTAGGTAGGCAGAGTGCATGCACCTTTAATCTCATCTACTTAGGAGGCTCAAGTAAGAGAATCATTTGAGCCTAGAAGTTTAAGATGACCCTGGGCATGCCCTACCCAGGTCTTCCTCCCAAAGTCATTAATAAGTATTGAAGTTTATTAAGTGCTTTTCTACATTTGTTGAAAAGAAAAATAATCTGCTCTTCACTAAATAATCTGTTGACATGTAATGAATTTTAGTTATATATTTTCTGCTCTAATTAGATCTTTTCTATTTAGGCATAGATTCACTATTTTTCAGTATAGCGTTCCATTTGATTTGTTTTAGACATAATGGAAGTTAGGGCCATTTATAACTATCAGCCAATTGGCATTAAATGAATGAATGAATGAATGAATGAATGAATGAATACCTTTCAAGGTTTCAAGGGAAAAAAATCACTTTATTAGTGACTTTTCTGATGCTGTGATAAAATGTCATGACCAAAGCAACTTAGGGAAGAAAGAAAGGGTTTGTTTTGGTTGATGGTTCCAGAGGGATCCCTAATGGCAGGAAAAGCATGATGGCAGGAACAGGAAATGGATCACAAAAAGAGCCTCTCAGAATTAAAAAATACCATAGGTACCAAAAAGAAAGCAGGTGTTACTATTTTAATATCAGACAAAATAGACTTCAAAGTAAAAGAAATCAGAAGAGACAAAGAAGGCCATTACATTTTTATCCAAGGAACAATTCACCAAGAAGACTTCACAATTACGAATATATATGCACCAAACTCTGGTGCACCAAACTTTATAAAGAAAATTCTCCAGGACCACAAGGCACAGATTAACCCCAGTACACTCATGGTAAGGGACTTCAATACCGCACTGAGCCCTTTGGACAGGTCAACAGGACAAAGAATAAACAGAGCGACATCTGAACTGAACAATATGATACACCAAATGGACCTCACAGACATCTACCGAATATTCCGCCCTACTACCAGGGAATACACTTTCTACTCAGCACCTCACGGAACATTCTCCTAAATTGACCACATACTGGGACACAGAAGAAACCTCCACAAATACAAAAAGATTGAAATAATTTCATGCATTCTATCAGACCACAGTGCAATAAAGCACAACATCAACACCAGGATAAGCCCTACTGCTTACAAGAACACATAGAGACTAAACAACACATTCTTGAATAATGAATGGGTCAAGGAAGAGATAAAAAAAGAAATAAAAGCATTCCTGGAACTGAATGAAAATGACAATACAACACAATAAAACCTATGGGATACCATAAAAGCAGTCCTAAGAGAGAAGTTTATAGCCCTGGGTGCCTACATTAGAAAAACAGAAAGAGCACAAGTGAACAATCTAACACTACAGCTAAAAGCACATGAGAGGCAACAACAGATGAACCCTAAATGCAACAGACAGGAAGAAATAACAAAAATAAGAGCAGAAATCAATGAAATAGAAACAAAGAAAACAATACAAAAAAATCAATGAATCCAAAAGTTGGTTCTTTGAAAGAATAAACAAGATAGACAGACCTCTAGCCCAGTTAACCAAAAGAAAGAAGGAACAACTCCAAATCAATACAATCCATGATGAAAAAGGAAATATCACAACAGACAAAGAAAAGATCCAGAAAATCATACGGGAATACTTTTAAAAAGTATACTCTACCAAGTTTGAAAACCTAGAAGAAATGGAGGAATATCTGAAATCCTGGGAATCACCAAAGCTCAACCAAGAAGAGATCGACAGCTTAAACAGACCCATAATACATGAAGAATGAAGATGTAATAAGAAAACCTCCCAACTAAAAAAAAGCCCAGGCCCAGACGGCTTCACAGCAGAATTCTATAAAATATTTCAAAAAAGACCCACACCATTATTACTGAAAATGTTAAAGGATACAAACAGAGGGAATTCTCCCAAATTCCTCTATGAAGCCAGCATCACTCTATTACCAAAACCAGGCAAAGATACAATAAAAAGGAGAATTATAGAACCATCTCCCTAATGAACACAGATGCCAAAATTCTAAACAGGATACTGACAAATTGCATACAGACCCACATTAAGAAATCTCCATCATGACAAGTTGGATTCAACCAGAGATGCAGGGATGGTTCAACATACGAAAATCAATAAACATCATCAAACACATAAATGGAATGAAGACAAAAACCACACCATCTGTTGTAGTTGTCTTCCATTGCTGTGACAAAACACTCTGACCGACACCAACTTGGGGAGGAAAGGGTTTATTTCAGCTTACATCTCCTGGGGTCACAGTTGATCACTCAGGGAGCCCAAGGTAAGAACTCAGGGCAGAACAGGCAGGAGCTGAAGCACAGGCCATGGAGGAATACTGGTCCACTGGCTTGCTCCTGGCTTGCTCTCTGGCTCATGCCCAGCCTGCCTTCTTTTATACTGTCACTGCTCAACAATCAAGACAATACACCACAGATGTGGCCACAGGCCAATCCAATGGAGCAAATTCCCCAATTGAGGCTCCCTCAACCCAGGTGTGTCAAGTTGACACTAAAGCTATCCAGCACAATTGACCCCTTGTCAACTTGACACACAAAACACATCACTATTAACCCACCACCTTTCCAGTTCTTATCCCCAAAATATATGTTAACATAATCACAACCTAAGACAGTACAACCTCAAAAGCCTCACAGTTCTTAAAATGTCCAAAACATTAAAAGTCCAGTCTATTAAAGTCTCCTAACTGTGGGCTGCTGCAAAATCCAAAACAAGTACTGTCTTATTTCAAAGGGAAGATCAGGCACTCTCAAACAAAACCTAAGTCCAGCAAGTAGCTCAAGCTGGACACCTGGGATCCACTCACGATCTTCTGGGCTCCAAAGGGTTCGGCAGCTCCCTCTCCCGACTCTGCGTCCGTGGCACACTCATCTCGCAGGCCCAGGCCAACTCCATTTTACACCTCCGCTGCTCTTGGTGGTCTCCCAGGGTACCGGATCTCCAAAAAGCTGGGGTCGCTACTGAAACTGAGGCAGCACCTTCACCAATAGTCGTCTTCTGACCTCTCCTGATGCAAAGCCTCAGCTCTCTCCATGACCCCTGCAATCTTGGGGTCTTCACAGCAACCGAGGTGCACTTCCACCAATGGTCTTTCCTGAACGTGCTTCCACAATGTCTTCCTGAGCCTCGCTGCTCTCTGTGACCCCCTTCAAATTTCAACACCGGAACCATAGGAGACTCTTACACGTTACCAAGTCCGGCTTCTGGCTCGAGATGGAGGCTCAGGCCCTTTCTGGGTCACAGCTTCTGTGTGCTGACCTTGAAGATATTCTCCCAGAAGATTTCACCTCAGTGATCTGGGTCTCTTTTATTTACAGCTGATTTTTCAGCCCCAGCTAACAGCATCAATTGCCCAGTACCACAAAAGTTCACTTCAGGTTTCTGGTCTCTTGTTACTACAGCTGATTCTCCAGCCCCAGCTGACCAGAACCCACAGATTACACAGTCCTGATGATCTCTGCTTCCCTTTAGAACTTCACAAGCCAGGCCTCCATCTTCTACAACTCCTTCAGCAAAACTGCCTCCAAGCTCCACAGCAACAATCTTTAGGCATTCAATGATCTTCCCAGCCCAAAGTTCCAAACGTTTCCACAATCCTTCCCCAAAAACCAAGGTCAGGTCTGTCACAGCCAATACCCCACTCGTCTGGTACCAATTTCTGTTGTAGTTTGTCTTCCATTGCTGTGACAAAACACTCTGACCGACACCAACTTGGGGAGGAAAGGGTTTATTCAGCTTACATCTCCTGGGTCACAGTATCACTCAGGGAGCCAACGGTAAAGAACTCAGGGCAGGAACCTGGAGGCAGGAGCTGAAGCACAGGCCATGGAGGAATTACTGTCCACTGGTTGCTTCCTGGCTTTGCTCTCTGGCTCATGCCCAGCCTGCCTTCTTATACTGTCACTGCTCAACAATCAAACAATACACCACAGATGTGGCCACAGGCCAATCCATGGAGCAAATTCCCCAATTGAGGCTCCCTCAACCCAGGTGTGTCAAGTTGACACTAAAGCTATCCAGCACACCATCATCTCAATTGATGCTGAAAAAGCCTTTGACGAAATCCAGCATCCCTTTATGCTTAAAGTCCTGGAGGGAATTGGATTGAAGGGATCATTCCTCAATGTAATCAAAGCCATATACAGGAAACCCACAGCCAATATCATCCTAAATGGGGAAATGACAGAAACATTCCCTTTAAAGGTAGGAACTCGGCAAGACTGCCCCCTGTCACCACTCTCTTCAAATATAGTGCTTGAAACACTTGCTAGAGAATAAGGCAAGAAAAGAAAATTAAAGGAGGTATTAATTGGAAAAGAGGAAGTCAAGCTATCCCTATTTGCTGATGATATGATTGTTTACTTAAGGGATGCTGAAAACTCCACCGAAAACTAGAAATGATTAACAGCTTCAGCAAAGTTGACAGGATACAAAATTAACCTAAAAAATCAATGGCCTTTCTTTACACCAAACAACAAGCAACTGGAGAAAGAATTCAAAGAGACCTCCCACTCACAATAGACCTCAAAAACAATAAAATACCTAGGAACAAACCTAACCAAAGACACCAAAGATCTCTACAACAAATTTTAAGCCTTTAAAGAAAAAATTGAAGAAGACATCAGAAGATGGAAAAACCTCCCATGCTCATGGGTTGGGAAAATTAACATTGTAAAAATGTCCATTCTACTAAACTCTTTATCAAATTTAACACAATCCAATCAACAATCCCCAAGAGTTCTTCACAGGCTTGGAAACAAAAGTCCTTAAATTCATTTGAAAAAACAAAAGACCCCGAATAGCAAAACAACCCTGAGCAAAAAGAGCTACACAGGGGGCATCTTTATACCAGACTTCAAACTATAATACAGGGCATAGTCATAAAAACAGCTGGTACTGGCACAAAAACAAGACCTGTTGACCAATGGAACAAAACCAAAAATCCAATTCTGAGCACATACAATTTCAGCCATCTCATATTTGACAAGGGGGCCAAGAAGACACAATGGAGAAAAGACAGCATCTTCAGCAAGTAGTGTTGGCAAAACTGGATCACCACTTGTAGAAGAATGAAATTAAACCCCTACCTCTCGCCCTGTACAAAAGTCAACTCCAGATGGATCAAAGACCTCAACGTGAAACCCCAAACTCTGAAGGCCATAGAAGAAAAAGTTGGCAGCAGACTATAAGACATAGGCGTAGCAAAAAACTTCCTAAATCATACAGCAGCTGTGCAAGAATTAAGGTTAACAACTGACAAATGGGACCTCATTAAACTCAAAAGCTTCTGTACATCAAAAGAAATAATCCATGAAGTGAAGAGAAATCCCACAGAGTGGGAGGAAACCTTCACCGCAGAAACATCTGACAAAGCATTGATTTCCAGAATATATAAACTACTCAAAAAACAAAGAAGAAAGAAAACAAATGACCCACTCAATAGATGGAGCAAAGAACTGAACAGAGACTTCACAAGTGAGGAATTAGAGATGGTTGAAAAACACCTTAAGAAGTGTTCAACATCACTAATCATTAAGGAAATGCAAATCAAAACCACTTTAAGATATCATCTTACTCCAACAAGACTGTCTACGATCAAGAAAACAAATGATACCAAGTACTGGAGAGGTTGGGGCGAAAGGGGAATACTCATCCACTGAAGACATGTCCAGGATGGACTGAAGACTCATGTTTCTCCAAGAATCCTCCAAACCTTCAATGCCAGATGGGACTGCTGAGATACCCAGCTTGTGGACTGAGCAGCTGTGGGGATTTCAGCCTCGTTAGAATATAGACTGCCCTTGTTGGACTACCCAGGCTATATCATGGAGGCCAATACAGGAAGATAAAGACAGGATGCATGCTTACTGGACTTCATTTTGGGGACCATGGGAGGAAAAGACCCCAGTGTGGAGCACAAGGACAAGATTGATGGTCGTTTGGGCTTGCCAAGGAGCAACCTTCAAACACTTCCTTAAGGAAAACATGATATTTTTTAGCAAAAAAAAAAAATCCTCCAATTCAGGTGATATGTGTATACATATATATGTATGTATATATTTATGTGTGTATATATAAAACTATGTGTGTGTGTGTGTGTGTGTGTGTATATATATATATATATACATATATATATATATATATATATATTGAAGTGATACAAGTTAGAGAGAACAACAACAACAAAACAACTGCGGAAAAAAAAAAACTCTGGAAAGACTCAGAAAGAGATGTAAGACATGTATGACAGAGTGTAGGAACTCAGGTGGGATGGGGGGCATGGAAAGGGAAGTGACTCTAAATTTGATTAAAAAATGATGTACGATGTATGTAACAAGTTTAATAACAATAAAAAAATTAATTAAAAAAGGAGAGTCTGTAGTATGGGAGTCCTTGAACAGGACTCCTGTATTAAACTCCACCCACCCCAGGGCTCAGGGACCATTGCAGAAGAGGAGGTGGAAAGGGAGGAGGTACATGACCATATGGAAATGGCTCCTGGGACTTGCTCATATGGACCTAAGGCAATGATGTCAGCATGCACAAGACCTATTCAAACTCAAGCAGGTAAACTGAACTATGAAAATGGGTAGTAGACCCCAGTCTTAGCCAAAGAACTGTTGGTACCTGATTACTGTTGGGTGAGGAAGAGCTGATCTTCTTAAAGGGAGGGACTCTAGATAGGCTGACTAGACCTCAGTGGATGAACTTGCACTGAGGGACGTCTCCAGACACTGACTTCACTTGGTAGGCCTTAACACAAATGACAGAATGCATGAATTCCAGTGGCGGGGGAAGGGGGTATACAGCTGATTAAGATGTTCTATATGAAATACACAAAAATTAAATCATAAATTTACAAAAAAACACATTTTTTGACTGTATATTGCTTCTCATTGAAAGCTATGAAGTCCAGCTATTATAAGCAGGTGGTGTCTGTACTACACTTGTACTCATCAGTCATCTTCTTGACTCTGAATTTTCTAAAATCAGCTTGGAAATCTTCTGGGCTTTTAAATTCAAAATTTGAATTCTTTTCTCCTTTTTACTATAGTTTAATTACTTTAGTAAAGAATACATGACTGGTCGTGGTGGTGCATGCCTTTAATCCTAGCACTTGGGAGGCAGAGGCAGGTGGATCTTTGTGAGTTCAAGGCCAGCCTGGTCTACAGAGTGAGTTCCAGGACAGCTGGGGCTACAGGGAGACCCTGTCTCAAAAAGACCAAAAAAAAAAAAAAGAATACATGAATGTTTTTACAGTATCGTTTTTATTGTTGAATAGTACATATTAAAAAAATCTTCCAGATTTAACATAAAAATAAAATATTGTTTTTAAAGATTATTGTAAATAAAATATTTCATCATAGTTTACATATTGGAATTTATAGCATCTAGTTTCTAAAAATTTTATTTTAAATATTGCCTTGTACTCAAAGCTTAATATTAAAAAAATTGGAATTCTTTCTTGTAGGGCTGATCCCCTGTCCAACATGGTTCTGACCTTCAGTATGAAAGAAGATGCAATTGCCTTTGCAGAAAAAAATGGTAAGATTGCCTTACCTTCCTTTCTTTCTAAGGATATGGTTTTGTGTTCTTAACTTTATTAGGAATATGGAATTTGGGGCCCAATGGCTAAGCTGGTGAGGTGCTTACCACCAAGCCAGAGTTCCATCCCCAGGACCCACACTGTGGAAAGAAAGGACTGACTCATGTAGGTCATCTTCTGACCTCCACGTGCAGCTTCACTGTATTCTCTCTCTCTCTCAAAATAAATAAATATAAAAATTTTTTAAAAAGATGAAGTTTTGAGTTGAAAGAAACCTTTCAGTGTATCTATCTAATCCAGTGGTTTTTACGGTTCCCCTCCCCCACATCAGATTTTCTTCTTGTCCTGACAACAACAAAAAAATCTAAAAAAGAATGTTCATTGTTGAATGTAAAAAACAAGCTGCTCTACTTTGACATAGGGGCACAGAATCAGATCACTGGACTCATATTTACCTTTTTGTGGAATCCACCTACAAAATCAGTAACATTTGGTTACTTAAACTCTAATTGAATATATCATAATATGGCAGTTCTAGTTTTGGCATTTTCACTATAAAATTCTTTCATTTGAGGGGGCTGGAGAGATAGCCTAGCAGTTAAGAGCACCGACTGCTCTTGCAGAGGACCTGGGTTCGATCCCCAGCACCCACATGGCGGCTGAGAACTGTCTGTAACTCCAATTCCAGGAGAACTCCAGTTCCAGGGGAATCCGAGACCCTCTTCTGACCTCCGCGGCATTGCACGACATGGGTGCACAAACCTACATGCAGACAGTACATTCATACACATACAAAAATAAATAAAATTTAAAAAATAAATTAAAAATTCTTTCATTTGAGCCAAAATCTAATGCCTATTAACCTTCCCAGTAGCTCATTAATTACTTGAAAGTTGCTATTATCATATTCATTCCAATCTTTAAGCTTAAATCTCTGCATTTATTACTTTCGTAGATATGGCAGATTTAATACCAAACATAATTTCAACAGTACAATTATATTAATGTAGCTTGAGAATATATATTAGCATTTGGAACAACCATGTTACACATTGGTTTATGTTGATCTTCCTATGAACAAAACTGGAAAATGTCTTTTAAAGATCATGTTCTGATCCTTTGGCCTACAGTGTTCTATGTCACTTATCTGCTAAGCTTTCTCAAGTCACATTTTCTACTCTAATGATGTATCTCACATTTCCTTCTTGAGGAGGTAAAAATCAAATTGGAAAAATCATCTGATTTCAATAGCAGTAGAACTTTCTGTCTTAGTTACTGGTTTAGCACCTTGCACAAAGCTTGACATACTAGATATCCTATATCTGGCAAAGTTAGGTACTCTCTCTCTTCTACCCAGGAATTTGAAGCCACACTGATTTCCAGTAATGTCATGTTTTATATTCAGTATGGGATTTTTGATATGCTGTTTCTTTAACCTTTAGCATTATGCATCTTTTTTTTTTATTTTATTTATTTCTGTATGTGTATGAATGTACTGTCTGCATGCAAGTCTGTGCACCCGTGTCATGCAATGCCGCGGAGCTCAGAAGAGGGTGTCGGGTTCCCCTGGAACTGGAATTCTCCTGGAATTGGAGTCCCAGACGGTTCTCGGCCACCATGTGGGTGCTGGGGATCGAACCCAGGTCCTCTGTAAGAGCGGTCGGCGCTCTCAACCGCTAAGCCATCTCTCCAGCCCGCATTATGCATCTTTGAATACATAACTCCTACTTTTTCAGTTATAGGGTAAGCAAGATTGAAAGGTTAACAACGTTAACAGAATCGTCATATTTTAGAGGATCTTTCCCTAATTTTCCAGGAGCCCTCACCATTCTGATTTACTTCTCCTTTTTTTAAATTTGTGTACTTTTTTAATATAATGCTTTTATTGATGTTTTGTGTATTTCAGACATCATTTTTCAGTTCAATTAGGCATATTCCCCTTTCCCTTCCCCCCACCCTACCCCAGATCATGCATTCTGCCATAATTGTCCTGCATCTTTCTCTCAGTCTCTCCTTTTTTTTTTTTTATGTTTAGGAATTCACATTTTCCTCCTTTAATTTTATATTACTCTAAAATATTGAATACATACTTTCCACCCATATACAGTAATTACAGAGTCTAAAAATAAGTGGTGGATCAATTCTAGAGCCTGTTAAGAGATTTATATTATAACAACATATTTGCTTTCAGATACACAGAAATATAACAGTAATGTTGTTCAGCTTGCCTTTCAACTGGTGATTTGGTGTTAGCATCCACAAATGAGGGAAACCATTCCTTGTTTGTTTGTTTGTTTGTTTGTTTGTTTGTTTTCTGGGATGTGTTACTTCACTCAGCATAATGGCTTCAAGTTCCATCCATTTACCTGCAAAGTTCATGATGTCACCTTTCCTTACCACTGAATAATACTCCATTGTGTAAATGTACCACATTTTTGTCATCCACTTATCTGTCGAGGGCCATTTGGGTTAGTTCTAGCTGCAGTAAACATGGATGTGCATATGTCTTTGCAGTAAGATGAGTCTTTTGGGTATATACCCAGGAATGGTATGACTGGGTTAGGTGGTAGGCTCATTTTGAGTCTTTTTTTTTTTTTAAATGTGTATGAATGTACTGTCTGCATGCAGGTTTGTGCACCCCTGTCATGCAATGCCTCGGAGGTCAGAAGAGGGCATCAGATTCCCCTGGAACTGGAGCTAAAGACTGTTCTTAGCTGCCATGTGGGTGCTGAGGATCAAACACAGGTCCTCTGCAAGAGCATTTGGCGCTCTTAACTGCTAAGCCATCTCTCCATCCCCTCATTTTGAGTCTTTTAAGGGTTCTCCACACTGCTTTCCATAATGGTTGTACAAGTTTACATTCCCACCAGCAGTGGATAAGTGTTCCCCTTTCCCACAACCTCTCCAGCATTTGGTTTCTTTTGTGTTCTTTGTTTGTTTGTTTTTTGTTTTTTGGGGGGTTTTTTTGTTTGTTTTTTTTTGAGATATGGTCTCCCTATAGCTGGCCTGGAACTGGCTCTGTAGACCAGGCTGGCCTTGAACTCACAAATATCAGCCTGCCTCTGCCTCCCAAGTGCTAGGATTAAAGGTTCATGTCACCACACCCAGCTCTTTTGTGTTCCTTGATCTTAGCCAGTCTTATTGGAGTGAGATGATATCTGAGAGTGGTTTTTGTTTGCACTTCCTTAATTATTAATTATGTTGAACACTTTTTAAGATGTTTCTCAGCCATCTTTAATTCCTCACTGGTGAAGTCTCTGTCCAGCTCTTTACACCACCTTTTGAGTAGGTCATTTGTTTTCTTCTTTGTTTTTTGAGTTGTCTATATATTTTGGATGTTAATACTCTGTCAGATGTATCATTGGTGAAGATTTCCTCCCATTCTCTGGCTTTTCTCTTCACTTCCTTGATTGTTTCTTTCGCTGTACAGAAGCTTTTGAGTTTGAGGTTCCATTTGTGGACTGTTGACTTTATTTCCTGTGTACCTGCTGTCTGATTTAGAAAGTCTTTTCCTCTGCAAGAGCGTCTGCGCTCCTAACCGCTAGGCTATCTCCAGCACCCATATGGCGGCCTAGAGCTGTCTGAAACTCCAGTTCCAGGAGAACTCCAGTTCCAGGGGAATCCGACACCCTCTTCTGACCTCTGTGGCATTGCATGACACGGGTGCACAAACTTGCATGCAGACAGTACATTCATACACATACAGAAATAAATAAAATTAATTAAAAAAAAAAAAAAAGAAAGTCTTTTCCTACACCTATGTCTTGTAGGTTGTTGCCAGCTTTTTCTTCTATGACCTTCAGGGTTTCCGGTTTCACATTGAAATCTTTCATCCACTTGGAGTTGATTTTTGTACAGGGTGAGAGGTAAGGGCTTAATTTTGTTCTTCTACAAATCATGATCCAGTTTTGCCAGAACCATTTGCTGAAGATGTTATCCTTTCTCCATTGAGGGTTTTTTGCCCCTTTGTCAAATATGAGGTGGCTAAAATTGTATGAGCTCAAGTTTGGATCCTCAGTTTTGTTCCATTGGTCAACAGATCTGTTTTTCTGCCAATACCAGCCTGTCTTTATGACTATGACCCTATAATATAGCTTGAAGTCTGGTAGAGCAATCCCCCCTGTATTGCATTTTTCACTCAGGGTTGCTTTAGCTATTCGGGGTCTTTTGTTTTTCCATATGAATTTAAGGATTTTTTTTTTCAAGTCTGAAAAAGCTCATGAGGATTTTGGTTGGGATTCATTGAATCTGTATATCAATTTGGGTAAAACGGACATTTTTACTATATTAATTTTTCCAATCCATGAACATGGGAGAGGTCTTTCCATCTTTTGATGTCATTTTCAATCTCCTTCTTCAGGGGTTTAAAATTTTTGTTATTAAGATCTTTTGTATCTTTGGTTAGGTTCGTTCCCAGGTATTTTATTATTTTTGAGGCTATTGTGAGTGGGAAGGTCTTCTTATATTCCTTTTCCACTAGTTTATTGTTGGTATAAAGAAAGGCTACTGATTTTTTCAGGTTAATTTTGTATCCCGCCACTTTACTGAAACTCTTAATCATTTCTAGTAGTTTTCTGGTGGAGTTTTTAGCATCCCTTAGGTAAACTACCATATCATCTGCAAACAGGGATAACTTAACTTCCTCTTTTCCAATTAGCACTACTTTAATTTCCTTCTCTTTTCTTATTGCCCTAGCAAGTGTTTCAAGCACTATGTTGAAGAGGAGTGGTGATAAGGGGCAGCCTTGCCGTGTTCCCGCTTTTAAGGGAAATGGTTCCAATTTTTCTCCGTTTAGGATGATGTTGACAGTGAGTTTGCTATATATGGGTTTGATTGTGTTGAGGAATGTTCCCACCAGTCCAATTCCCTCTAGGACTTTAAACATGAAGGGTGCTGGATCTTGTCAAAGGCTTTTTCTGCCTTGGTTGATCATGTGGTTTTTGTCTTTCAGTCCATTTATGTGTTTTATGGTATTTATTGATTTACATATGTTAAACCATCCCTGCATCTCTGGTATGACTCCAATGTGGTCATGATCCAACTTCTTCATCTTTTTTATGTGGGTTTGTATGTGATTTGCAAGTATTTTGTTGAGAATTTTTGCATCTATGTTCATTAATGAGATGGGACTATAGCTTTCTTTTTTGGTTGTATCTTTGCCTGGTTTTGGTATTAGAGTGATGCTGGCTTCATAGAAGGAATTTGGGAGAATTCGTCTGTTTGAATCCTGAACAGTTTGAGTAGTAATGATTATAGGGCCTCTTTAAGTGTTTTATAGAATTCTGCTGTGAAACCATCTGGGCCCAGGCTTTTTTTAGTTGGGAGATATTTTTATTACATCTTCAATTTCCTCAAATATTATGGACCTGTTCAAACTGTCAATCTCTTCTTGGTTAAGCTTTGTTAGTTCCCAGGATTTCAGATATTATTACATCTTCAATTTCCTCAAATATTATGGGTCTGTTCAAACTATCAATCTCTTCTTGGTTAAGCTTTGTTGGTTCCCAGGATTTCAGATATTCATCCATTTCTCTTAGGTTTTCAAATTTAGTAGTTTTTGAAGTATTCCCTTATGATTGCCTGGATCTTTTCTTTGACCGTTGTGATGTTTCCCCTTTCATCACAAATACTATTGATTTGGAGTTGCTCATTCTTTTTTTGGTTAACTGGGCTAGAGGTCTATTTTGTTTATCTTTTCAAAGAACCAGCTTTTGGATATGTTGATTCTATGTATTGTTTTCTTTGTTTCTATTTCATTAATTTCTGCTCTGACTTTTGTTATTCTTCCTGTCTGTTGGGTTTAGGGTTCATTTGTTGTTTTTCAAGTGTTATTTATTTGTAATTTATTTATTAATTTATTTTAAGTGTAATTTATTTGTTCCCTTTCTGTTTATTTGATGTGGTCACTTAGAGATATAAATTTCTCCCTCTCAAGACTGCTTTTAAAGTTTCCCACAGGTTTTGTTGTGTTGTACTGTCTTTTTCTTTGTTTTTTTTTTTTAATTTTTGTATGTGTATGAATGTACTGTCTGCATGTAGGTTTGTGCACCCGTGTCGTGGCAATGCCGCGGAGGTCAGAAGAGGGTGTCGGATTCCCCTGGAACTGAGTTCTCCTGGAATTGGAGTTACAAACGGTTCTTAGGCACCATGTGGGGTGCTGGGGATCCAAACCTGGGTCCTCTGCAAGAGCAGTCGGGCTCTTAACCTAGGCTTCTCTCCACCCTGTATGTCCTTTTTCCATTCCGATCCAGATGAATACTTTATTTCACTCTATTTCTTTCCCTGACCCATTCATTATTCAGTTATTCAGTTTGTTTAGTCTCCAGGGTTCTTATATAGCTTTAGTTGGGCTATTCCTGGTGTTCAATTGAGCTTTATTGCAACTGTGGTCTGACAGAATGCACAGAATAATTTCAAACTTTCTGTTTGGGGGTGAGATTTCTTTTGTGCCCCAATACGTGGTCAATTTTGGGAAATGTTTCATGAGGGGCTGAGTAGAAGTATATTCTCTGGTGCTTGAGTGGAATATTCTGTACATGTCTGTGAGGTCCTTTGGTGTATGTATTGTTCAGTTCTGATGTCTCTCTTTATTTTGTCCTGTTGATCTATCCAAGGGGGGTCAGTGGGTGTTGAAGTCCCCCATATTTGTGCATTAGGATTTAATCTGTTCTTGAGGTCCTGCAGAGTAGTGTTTATAAAGTTAGGTGCACCAAAGTTTGGTGATAGAGACATTTAATTATGAAGTCTTTTGGTATTAATTGTTCCTTGACAAGGATGTAATGGGCCTCTTTGTCTCTTCTGATTAATTTTACTTGGAAATCTATTTTGTCTGATATTAGAATAGCCACATCCAGCTTGTTTCTTTGGTACCATTTGCTTGGAATATTTTTTCCATCCTTCTACTCTAAGGTGGTATCTGTCCTTGAAGGGCGAGATGGGTTTCTTTTAGACAGCCATATAGATGGAGTCCTGTTTCCCTTTTTTTTTTTTGGTTTTTTTTTGTTTTTGTTTTTTTTTTTTTTAATTTTTTTTATTTCTGTATGTGTATCAATGTACTCTCTGCATTCAGGTCTGTGCACCCGTGTCGTGCAGTGCCGCAGAGGTCAGAAGAGGGTGTCGGATTCCCCCGGAACTGGAGTTCTCCTGGAATTGGAGTTTCAGATGGTTCTCGGCTGCCTTGTGGGTGCTGGGGATCGAACCCGGGTCCTCTATAAGAGCGGTCAGTTGGCACTCTTAACCGCTAGGCCATCTCTCCAGCCCCTTTTTTTAATTTTTTTTTTATGGAGTCTGTTTCCTAATCCATTCTCCCAGTCCATGTCTTTTGGTTGGCGAGTTTAGACCATTAATATTTAGGGTTATTATTGAGAGATGTGTGTTGCTTCCTTTCACCTTATTTTTTGTTTGCATTCTTGGTCTAGGTTTGTATTTACTCTGTTATGCTTTTGTTGATTTCTTTCTTCAATTACATTTAGGGATAGTTGCTCCTTTCCTCTGTTTTTTGGATTGCTTCGAGGATTTTCTGGTGTTGGTTTCTTAGACATGTATTCTTTCATCTTGTTCATGTCATGAAAGATTTTTCTTCCTTTAACTATAATTGACTTTTTTGCTGGGTATGGTAGTCTGGATTGGCATCTAAAGTCCTTTAGCACTGGGAATACTTTGGTCCACATTCTTCTAGCTTTCATAGTTTGCACTGAAAAGTTAGCTGTGATTCTGATGGGTTTCCCCTTATATGTAACTTGTTTTTTTCTTGTGGCTTTCAGTATTTTGTCTTTGTTTTGAGCATCTAGTGTTTTAACAATTATATGGCATGGGGAATTTCTTTTCTGGTCCTGTCTATTTGGTGTTCTATGTACTTCTTGTATTTGTATGGCATTATCTTTTTTCAGTTTGGGGAAATTTTCTTCTATCATCCTGTTGAAGATCTGGTCAATAGTATTGTCTTGGCATTCTTCTTCCTCTATCCCTATGATTCAGAGGTTTGGTCTTTTCATAGTGTCCCACATTTCCTGGTTGTTCCACTCTTGTGTTGTTTTTAATTTTTCATAATCTTTACTTGAGCATTGTAATTGCTCTGTGTGATCCTGCAAGTCTGATATTCTTTTTTCTGCTTCTTCCGTTCTGCTTCTGAAGCTTTTCCCCATCCTTTTCTATTGACTGGATGGATGTTCAGTTTCCTTTTTCATTTCATCCTGTGATTTCTTTAGTGTATCCACTTCCTTCTGGAGCCTGTCCTTCTCATCTTGTAGCTGCTTGGTTCATTGGTCACTTTCTTTTTTGATTTTGGCCTGGGATCTTTTGTGGTTCCACTTCCTTCTGGAGTTTGTCATTTTCTCGCTTTAGTTCTTTCCATCGTCTGTTGTCTCCCTCTAGGTCCTTCTTGAGTTTTTCATTCTCTCCCCTTAGTTCTCTAATTTCTTTGAATATATCTACTATTGTTCTTCTAAGGTCTGTGTCTTGGTTTCCTTCCAGGGAGATCTCATTGTAGGAATCTTCTGTAGGGTTGGTAGAGTTCAGTGTGGATTTATTATGAGCTTTTCCCATGTTGTTTTTTCTTTGTGTCTTTGGCATGTGGATTTGTTTGTTTATTTGTTTCTTTTGGATTCTTAATATTGGCTGTGCAGACTATAGTCACTAATACTGTGTCTGTAGGTACCCTGTTGGCCAAGCCTCCACAGGGGAGGAGGGGTGCACAAAGCACCAAGGCAGGTGTGGCTCACCTGGATGCACGCCAGTGTTGTGCAGGCCATGGGGGTGTGTCCAGTCATGCCACATGCTGGATGTAGGCTGGTGTTGTGCTATCTGTGAGTCTAACTCCACCTACATCACATGCTGGAACCCGAAGGTTGGATGGTTCCAGGTAATACCAAGTCTCCACAGGGGAGGAGGGGTGCGCAAAGCACCAAGGCCAGTGTGTCTCACCGAGGTGCATACCCAATTTACTTCTCTTAAATAAACAGTGGTAAAGGACATCAAAAGGAAACCTTCTTTCTCCCACACTAACATTATTTTCTGTGAGGTAGTGCTGTTGAAATGTGGGTGAATCAATGTTTAAATTGCCAAATGTAAGGCATTAAAATGGTTCAAATAGGCATGGTGACACATATCTATAATCCCAGTACTTGAGAGGATTGAAGGAGGAAGATCAAGAATTTAGGTTTTCTTCAGATACATGAGAGCCTGTCTCAAAAAGGAAAGAAAAGAAAAAGAAAAACATTCAAAAGCACTAATATGTAAAAACTATTGAGTTAAGAGCATAGCAACCAGGATTCTAATTCTACAGTTGTCTTTCCACACAGGATGGCTTGACCTCTCTACACTTAGCCTTTGATACACATTTCTTCATCTTTGAAAAGGGAAGGTGGGTGGAGTAATACTCAGAAGTATCTATCTTAAGTATGTTAACCCCATGCCTTGGTTCCCATGAGGAGGTCAGAGGACAACTTGAAAGAGTTTGTTCTCTCCTTTTACAATGTGGGGTCTGAAGATGAAATTCAACTCATCAGGTTTGGCCATGTCACTGGCCCAGACTGTCTTCCTATGAAAATAGTTTTTCAAGTAGTACTCTCAGAAAGATAGGTGATAGGCTGCTGTCTAAGCAAAGAAGCCACTGAGCTTTAGTTTTCTTTCTGTGATTAAAACTTATTCTTTTTTGCTTATAGGATTCCAGGGAAAGAAGGCTTTCATGACAATCTCATTCTCCTCTACAGGCTTTTGTTGAACAGTTTTCTATTGCTGTGCCAAAATCCCTAACATAAATGACAGAATGCATGAATTACCATGGGAGGGCTATGGAGTGGGCATAAATAGGGGAGGGCATCCAATTATGATTAAGGTGTGTTGTATGAAGTGGCTGGAGAGATGGCTCAGTGGTTAAGAGCACTGGTTGCTCTTACAGAGGACCTGGATTTGGTTCCTGGCACCTATATGGTAACCAACAACTGTCCCTAACTCTAGTTCCAGGGGACCTGACACCCTCTTCTGACCCCTGCAGGCATTGCATAACATGGGTGTGTGTGTGTGTGTGTGCACGCGCGCGCGCGTGTGTGTGTGTGTGTGTGTGTGTGTGTAGTATACTCATAAACATAAAATAATTTTTAAAAAGATGTATGAAATACATAAAAGCTTAATAAAATATAAATTGTTAAAAAAAAAAACCTTAAAAGTGATTCTGGAGTCCCTTTGAGAACAATAGAGATTTTCTTGGAGCGCTGTGCTCCCAGAGACTCAGCCACCAAAGCTGTCCTGAGCCAGTGGCTTTCAGGTTCTTGTTTCAGGAATCAGAAGACTGAAATTCACAGACTACAGGTTATTTTTAGAAGTTTATTATAGAGTCATAGGTGGGAGCTTAAAGAGGAAGAGAGAATAAGAGCAATAAAATTTGTAGAGCTGGGCTGGAGAGATGGCCTAGCGGTTAAGAGCGCTGACCGCTCTTACAGAGGACCCGGGTTCGATCCCCAGCACCCACATGGCGGCCGAGAACCGTCTGAAACTCCAATTCCAGGAGAACTCCAGTTCCAGGGGAATCCGAGACCGTCTTCTGACCTCAGCGGCATTGCACGACACAGGTGCACAAACTTGCATGCAGACAGCACATTCATACACATACAGAAATAAATAAAAAATTAAAAAAAAATTTGTAGAGCTTTGATGCAGCAGGAAGTCTCCCAGGAAATAATGTACCATTGAGCCCCACTGCCTTGGTGATAAGGCTTTACTGGATGGAGGAAAGGATAGGGGGATGATCTGGACAACCCAGATCCCATTCCTGGTGTGGTTTCCAGGAAAGAGGTAGTCCTTTAGAGGAGAAGATAAAAGGAAAAAACAGGTCCCCTTTCTGGCATCTCTGGCAAGGACAAGGCCCAAGGACGTTTCCAATTGTCAGTCAAAAAGGAAACTGATCACTTTTCTCTGGGATATTTTACCATCAACTGCCTAGCCAATTTCTGCCTCCTGATCTCCTCAAAAGAAGAAAGGATTTACTTTGGTTCATGGTTTCAAAAGTTTTAGTCTACATTTGTTTGACCTTGTTGCTTTAGGGCAGAAGATTTGGGGTGGAACGTACATAGTGGAGGCAGTTGTTCTCTTGGTGGCTGAGAAGCAAAGGGAGAGAGCTAGAGGAAGGGCTGGCCTCCTCCAAACAGACCCTGCTTCTAGTGGTGCCACCTCTCACTACCAAGCCTTCAAAACCTGAGCCTTTGAGGACATTCACATTTTAATGGCAAGAGTCAGATAAGGGACACACAGAAATCTCCAGCAGGGTAAGAGGCTCCAGAAACAAGTAGAGAAAGCTAGGAAGAACTTGGCTCCGAGATTGCTTCTTTGGCTTAAGGCACTTAGCATACTAAGGCCACAGTCTTTGAGATACCGCTTTCAGGGCCGTAACATTTACAGTTTAATGTGTTTGTAAAATACTCCACATTCGACAATTGTTTTTCAAATTAATTTGAAGCTTATCCTGCGTGTTGAGTGGTGATCACCCTGAAGTGTATTGCAGCATTCCTGTGAGGACTTTCATAATGTTAGAGCTGTGTTACTCCTTATAAATTATGTGTTAGTTCTTCTAAATTATGACTTTTGCAAGGATACTAATATTTAAAGAAGTTAAAAAGAAAACCCAAGATCAGTCACGGAATTCCTAATCTGTGGAGCCCAGGTTTTTAGAGTCCAAGGACCGTGTCTCCATGGTAAGACTGAGAGCACTTACAAATTAATCTAGATCTGTACTACAGTAGTCACTAGTCATGTGTGGCTTGAGCACTTTCAGTGTGCCCAGTTAGAATTAAGATGCGTTATCAATGTAAAATTCTAGATTTCGCCGGGCGTGGTGGCACACGCCTTTAATCCTAGCACTTGGGAGGCAGAGGCAGGCAGATCTTTGTGAGTTCAAAGCCAGCCTGGTCTACAGAGTGAGTTCCAGGACAGCTGGGGCTACAGGGAGACCCTGTCTCGAAAAGACCGAAAAAAAAAATTCTAGATTTCATATTTTCAGTTTGAAAGAATCATTAAAAATTTTATTACATGCTGTAATGCTGACCTAGCTATCTTGGGCTAAGTAAAAGCATGTTTCAAACTAACTTTTCTAGTTTCTGTTCATTTCTTGTTTCTTTTTCCTCATTTCTTTAATGTGACTACTAGATAATTTTTAATTAAACATATGGTTCACACATTTCCATTGGATAGCACCAGTCTATAGTCCTTAGCAATGTATAGGACATTGTATACATAGTTTAAATATTTCATTGATCTATATATCTAGAGTGTACATGAGAAATTGGAAATCCACCTATTTTTAACTACAGAAGGTATTATACAGGTCCATCTGTTTACAGAAGAATGCCCTCATTCAGGACTTAAAGAAATTTTCTTTCTCTAGCCAGTTACTAGTTCCTGAAATTGGCCCTGTGCTACTTTTTATTTGTTTGCTTGTTTTATTTTTTTTTTTTAATTTTTTGTGCTACTTTTTTGCATACCCCTCTCCTCTCAATACCCCACTCATTTGGAAGGTTGTTTCTCCCTAAATTTGGAGAATGGGAAAGAATGAATGGTTCTTAATTTGTTTTTGTTTTTTTCCTTCCAGCTCTCCATTTCCCACTCCTTTAACTCTTCTCTGATCCCCCTTGATCCTAGCAAACTTATATACAAAGCAAAGAAAATGCAAAGATCTGGTTGCTTTTGGCTTTTGTGCCTCAGCCTAAACACCCCCAGTGAGCTCAGCAGGCCTTCCAGAGGAGCTCCTCAAAGACAGCCTTCCTGAAATGTAGATGAGCCTTGCTTCAGTTCTCTTTGGACTGTAAAGAACCACCTTTCTCACCCAGGTGGCTTTTGTCTTTCCTTGTGTTACATGTTAGAGGAGGAAGAATAGGTGGGAGACAGCTGTGGAAAATGTGGCTGGTATAAGACTGAGCTCTAATAAAAACCACAAGTGGCTTTTTTTTTGTTTGTTTGATCTGATTTGAAACTTTGTGACTTTCCTCTGGTATGGCATTTTTACCCCCTGTGTTTTTCCCATTGTTGTTAGCTGTAAAACTCTTTGAAATTCTGAAAATGAAGGAAGGTTTTCCTCTGCAATGGAAGAACAAAACAAGCTGTGAAACTGTTTATGTTCACCGTAGGTCTGTTGGTGGAAGAAAACCTACCTTTGAAGAAACAGAAGATAGAAAGAAGCAGGAAGGGAATCCAGCCCTGGATCTTGAACCCAACCAGTCCTTAGAGCAAAGGGAATAAATAAGAGTTTGTTCCGAGCTGAATAGGAGTGGCGTGGAAGTGATTACACTTTCATAGTCACAGAACAAAAGGAAGTCATAGATGAAGACATTCTCCACATACATTGCTGGGACACGAGGGGGGCAGGTTGCAGTCAAGTAGGGAGACTCTTCAGTTTTCTTCTATTATTTTGTTTGTTTGTTTGTTTGAGACAGGATCCCATGTAACCTAGGCTTGCTGACTTCAAATTTGTTTTATAACCCAGGTAATCTTCCTGCCTCAGCCTACCAAGTGCTGAGATTAAAAGCATATAGCACTAAGGCCAGTAATTTACAATTTGTATGTCTTGCCCTAAGCAGAATCGATAACAGAAAAAAGGACAGGGGCAAGTGAGAAAGATCTGCTTCTGAGTGCCCTTTATTTCCTAAGCTCCAACAGTCTCTTTGCAGAAATAAAGTTCTTGAAATATGGATATCCTAAGTATACAGTAAGAAGGCACCAAAATGATGCTAGAGATCAAGTGAAGAGACTGTTTGGTGTAGGTCCTAAATATCTGTATGCAAATAAAATGCAGATAAGTGATTGTAGATCCCCTATTGAGATATAGTGGCTTAGAAGATACAAGATTTAAATTAAAGAAGTAATGGTAATTTTTTTAAGTAACTGAAGTAGTTTGTTGTTGTTGTTGCTGCTGCTGCTGCTGTTGTTTTTGAGACAGGGTCTCCCTATAGCCCTAGGTGGTCTAGAACTCACTCTATAGACCAGGCTGGCCTTGAACTCACAGAGATCCACCTGTGTCTGCCTCCCGAGTGCTGGGATTAAAGGCGTGTGCCACCACACCCGGTTTATATTAGCAAACAAAGCAGTACAAGAACTCTGATAAATGAAAATATGGACAGTGAAGGCATTAACAAATCTCTAGTAACTTAATATAAAATATACAACCTCAGAAATGTTTATTTTAATAACATTTTAACCTATCAAATACAATCTCAGCCAGGGTGGCTAAGCATCTGAACATCTCTTCCAAAGCAGTTTTCCTATGGTAACAGATCAAATAAATCTAATCATTTCAAACACTTTTTTTTACAGAGTATCTTAACTTTTCAGAGACTATCTATAGAATCTGGAAGGTGCATTTTTTTCTTTTGTTTATGCTTAGGATTTCATTTTGGCAATGCAGAAATAAAAAGTTGAGGGCCAAGTATTGTAACTCAGCTATAGAACACAAGCCTAGCATAACCATAGCCCTGGGTTTGAAATCTAGTACCACAAAAGTATATAATAAATCAAAAGTTGCCAGATAGGAACACTTAGGCCTGGAATAGGATCATAGATACCTAAGAAATGAAATTTGGCTATTCATTTCAGTGTCATAGTAAAACATAAAAATTAGCAGGGAAAGTAACATGTCTGTCAAGAGCCTAGGTATTACGTTTGTGATCAGTAGTTTATAGTTAGCAGAGAACTTTTGGTTAGCCAAAATCTTTGCATCATTCTAGGCAGAATAGGTATAAGAAAGAGCAACCTTTCGCCGGGCGTGGCGGCGCACGCCTTTAATCCTAGCACTTGGGAGGCAGAGGCAGGCGGATCTTTGTGAGTTCAAGGCCAGCCTGGTCTACAGAGTGAGTTCCAGGCCAGCTGGGGCTACATGGAGACCCTGTCTCGAAAAGACCAGAAAACAAAAGAGCAACCTTTCATATTATAAGTGGACACAGTAAACTTAAGGAAACAAGCCCAGCAAAATTAAGCAAACTTTGCTAAAAATTTTGCATATCTTACAGCTTTTCAGACGTCATTTTCACATACTATAATCCAGGGATGTCAGACTTAATTTCTGCAACTTTCTGTGTCCATTCAGGTTTGTCTTTCTACTTTAGAGTATAAATAATGTTTTTCCCCCTTAATAAATAATGGCCTACAGGAAAACCCTGTCTCAAAAGGACAAATAATAAGCTAAATATTGTCACGTTGCTTAGTTATTTCATTACTTTTCATAAAACGAATCTTTCTTCCACTGTTACTCCTAGGAGAGCTTCACTCCTAGACTATTACTTTGTTTATCTAGAGTCACTTTTTTTTTTTTTTTTTTTTTTTTTTTTTT
>VZQC01009372.1:5358623-5389850 GCA_009823505.1 Rhizomys pruinosus
CCGACCGCTCTTGCAGAGGACCCGGGTTCGATCCCCAGCACCCACATGGCGGCCGAGAGCCGTCTGAAACTCCAGTTCCAGGAGAACTCCAGTTCCAGGGGAATCCGAGACCCTCTTCTGACCTCCGCGGCATTGCACGACACGGGTGCACAAACCTGCATGCAGACAGTACATTGATACACATACCGAAATAAATAAAAATAAAAAATAAATAAATAAATAAATAAAAAAGAGTTTAAGAATGGACCCAAATGGAAGCTTTAGGACAATTTTATTAGAGGAACGTTCTCAGGGCAGGCCGTCTGGGAATCTTGGCAGCTGCTGTGAGGAGGAGCATGGAGAGAAGAAGGGGAAAAGCCACGAGACCGTGCAGATTCACAGCCTGCTCGGAGATCATGGTGGGGAGAAGGAAGTTTTAGGGAAAAGGTAAAGCAGTACAAGATGCTAGGGCAGCCTAAGGCATTAAAGAAAGCATGGTTAGAGAAGGGTGTGAAGAAGAAAAGGAGAGATTACGCTTCTCTGAGGAATTCAGAAAAGTGGGCAGACCTACAGAAGCCTACACTATACTGCCAGATCCAGAAGCACTGCCCTGGGAGGTGGAACCCCAGGCAGGAAAAGTTCACTATCTCGTTAATACACTAGGTATTCTGCCCGTCTGTGACGTAAGGTGAACCTGCCTTCATAGCGGTTGTCCTATGACTGGGTAATTGACCAGCAAAACTGGAAATGAGGGTCTTTCAACAGAGATTTTATAGTCTTGACCAGTTACTCTTACGGGGCTATTTGCTACTCTAACACCATGAACCACGCATAGTGCTCATGCCTATATTTCCAGCACCTGGGAAATGGAGTTAGGCAGTTCAGAAGCACAAGGTTTTCCTCTGTTACAAGTGAGTTTGAAATCCAGCCTGAGCTACATGAGACTCTGCCCCCGCCTCCACACACACAATGTGGTAAATTTGATGAAGTGTTGCATAATTGTGCAAAATTTTTATTGTGACCTAATAGTACTAAGGTTAAGGGAATTCATACAGGCCTGTTTATTATTGGTGCTGTTCTATGATACTCCATTTCTCCAGATATAGGACACTTGAGAGTTTTACTACTACTTTCAAAGGAAGGACAGGGAATTCTTTTTTAGCTTCAGAGGACAAAAGACAGAGATCAAAATAGCCTTCCTAGTACTACTATTTCATCAAAATACCCAGATGCCATATTTTTGGTAAGGGGTTCTGAATCCCATTATAATCAGTGGTTCGGTGGGGTATCTTATTTAGCAATGATCTAGGTATCCACTAATGTCATCTATGTTCAAAGCCATTTTTACATTTATTTATTGTGTGGATGTGTACGTGGGTATACCTGTAGAAGTCAGAAGACAGCTTCCAACAGTCAGTTCTCTCTACTGTTGGACTACTGGGATTGTTGTCCTTTACGCAGCATTAAATATTGCTCTTTTTTTCAAACCCTGTAAAACTTGGTCTGTGACAAGGAATTCTGATCTTTAGGAATTCTGATCTTTCAATCCCACCACACTCTGCAACACTCCTAAATCTAATGGCTTGGGGCAGTGGAGCTCTTCCCATTTCTGGAAAGACTTTGAGGTTAGACCCCAGTTAATGGGGAAAAGACACAGTACTCTTGAGTTAATGGATAACAACCTATCAAACATCCCCGGTCCTGTGTGCTTGCTGGATCTAAGTAACTATGTAGCACACCCTAAGACCTGCCTTGCCAAGTTACTTTCACTTTGCCTGCATGTTTTTTGTGCTTTAATGTTGGGGTCATTGGACCTCAGATTTTATTTTTTACAGTCCTCACTTGGTAGCAAGTGCCTTTACTGGCTGAACCATCTAGCCAGCCTGTTATCTAAGGTTTTTTTTTGTTTTGTTTTGTTTTGTTTTTTTGGTCTTTTCGAGACAGGGTCTCCCTGTAGCCCCAGCTGTCCTGGAACTCACTCTGTAGACCAGGCTGGCCTTGAACTCACAAAGATCCGCCTGTTGCCTAATGATCTTGGATACATTTTTAAGGCAACACTTTACAGAACATAATTTGCTTTGAAATAAAATTAGTAATTAGTCAAGTTGGTTAAAAGGTAAATTTACATTTTTATGACTGTGAAGATTAACCCCTTAGTGCTAGCTTCTTTGATCAGTACTTATATGAGTAAACTCATATGACTCAAAAAAGAACACACCTAAGTAGAGTAAAAATCTGTTCATATTTAACACCAATAAGTCACAGAAAGTAAAGCTGTATTTAATTAAACCCAATTATTAAATTAGTGTTCTTTGACAAATATTTGCAAAGATTTTCTGCACTTGAATTCCAAAATGTTTGCCTTACTTATATATACCTTTAAAATGTAGCTTATTGAAGATATTAGAAACTCAGTTTTCTTATGTTCTAAGAAATTTAGTATTATTCAATTTAACAATTTATTTCTCTTTATAAGCTAACTAAAATAGAATTTTTTTTCTTTTTCTTTTTTTTTTTTGGGTCTTTTCGAGACAGGGTCTCCCTGTAGCCCCAGCTGTCCTGGAACTTACTCTGTAGACCAGGCTGGCCTTGAACTCACAAAGATCTGACTGCCTCTGCCTCCCGAGTGACTAGGATTAAAGGCATGCGCCACCACGCCCGGCTCCTAAAATAGAATTTTTAAAGAGACCTTATACTTTATTAATGTCATCAGAGGTGAAAAAATGTTGCCTACTGTTGTTACAAATCAACTTTTACCTTAAAAGAGATATTCCTACTCCAAATATGAGTGACTATGGCTCAGGAACAGAGATTTAGGTTACCCAAATTCTGTGTTTCAACATGGTAACTGTTTGATGAAGGTTTTTTTTTTTTATTGTTTTGTGGTTTTTGTTTGCTTTGTTTTGTTATTTGTTTGTTGTTTGGGGAAGTTTTAATGGTAATGAGTAAAGAAAGTTAGAAATCAGGGGACTTTTAAAATACATTGGTGGAAACTTTAGAGAGATGAGTTAAAAGCAGGCAGGAGGGAGTAGGAGAGTGTGAGTTACTGGCCACAGATGATATCTGATAACACTCTTGGCCTTTTGGTTGGTATAAACTACTGGCCTTTTAAGTTAATACATTTCAAAAGGAAGTTTTATGTGGTAGTCCCAAAGATATTAGGTCACACACACACTGAGGTGGGCAGGTAGTGACTATTGGGGATGCTGAAGTAGCTGTAGATAAATTGTGATTAGGCTCTAGACCTGCAGTAATCCAGTCTCTCCACAATCATTGTACATCTAATCAGTTTATCAGCCTGTGGAAAGTTCAGTATAAGATGCAGTTCTTTCTAGAACTTTTGTTCACACTATACACAGAGTGAAAAGCAAAGGCTTTTCTGAATTCTAGACATATTGGTAGAGCCACTGACATAGATAGAGATTATAACTTCAGTTCTAAAATTTCAGCTTTGCTTTAAAAGACATAGAATTGTGAAATTAGCTGGGTGTAGTGCCACACGCCTTTAATCCTAGTACTTGGGAGGCAGAGGCAGACTAATCTCTGTGAGTTCCAGGCCAGCCTGGTCTACAGAGTGAGTTCCAGGCCAGCTGGGGCTACAGGGACAGCCTGTCTCAAAAAGACAAAAAAAAAGTGAAATGTAATGGTTCATAACAAAGCCCTGTTTTCTTTTCAGTGGGTATAAATTCTTAATTTATTTCAATTCAAAAATAGCAAAACTTAATCAGATTCTCTGTATTTCTTACATCAAAGTAAACCTCTAGAAACTATTCATCTAAGACTATACTTTCAGGGATCATTTCTACAGTATGTTACTAGAGAAGTTTCTCTGACTGTGTAGAGTACCAGAAACCACGAGGAGGAGACGTAGCAGTCTCTCCTGAGCATGAAGCCAGCTCTAGGTGTTGCCTCACTGCCACTGCCACTTGCCATTGATGATCGATCTCTCCTTCAGGAGAGCAGAGGGAGAGAATGCAGTCTGGGTGGAAAACCTATTCGTCTGTTTATTGGATCATTAAATGGTCAAACTGTAAAATCAGGTTACAAAATTAAAATTAGAAAAGAAGACCTATCATTCATTGTTCTCTTATGCTTTATGTGTGTGGGTTTATGCACAATACATTTCTTTGGTAGAGATATGTGTCTACTTTTTATTGGTGAATCTATTGGATATCTCATGCAGCTCTCCCAAACTGTTAAGAGAAAATGTCAAGAAAAATCAAGTCATGACTCTAATGTAGATATAAGACCAATATATAAAAAATTTATTGTACTCATGATACAAAGGAACTAGGTATTTGTTATAATCAGTTAAAAACATCTAAACTTAAATAAGGTAAAGAAATGTTGAGATAAATTTCAAGTAGAGACAAAAACTGGTATTTCTAGAATTGGGGTTGGTGGTTGGGTATATCAATTAAAACATAAGAGATATAGGACAGGGTTAATCTATCATCTGTAGCCATTCACCTTATTGGTGATAATCATTTTCTGTAAATTCACCAGGAACTATAAACTATCAAATACTGAACAAATGTTCTAGAAAAACATAAAGCTAGTTCTCACAAGGCTCTAGTCACATCTTTTCATGAATTGATCAACACTAAGTTTGCTAAATGTACTTCTGTTTAAAGACATGTCATTTAATATATCTTACTGATCAACAATGAACTTGTAAACAAACAGCATGCTAACTCACATCCAACAAAGTTCATCTAATACCCATATTGTCACTTCACAATCTTCTAGCACTGTGCATGGGAACTTACTCCCACAATGGAACCATCCACAAGAAACAAAAAACAAGAAATGTAGCTCTAAATAGACCTTGAAAAGTATACTTGTTTACAGTATGAAAGGCAAAACAAGACAGAGGATTACCTTGCTTGACCTCAGCTGGAAGCTTGTTAGGCAATTCAGGGTTTGGTTTTGTTTGTTTGTTTCCTCATCCATTCTGTGCATATCATAAATGACCACAGAAGGGTGAATATATTACTCTGGGGCTACAAATGAATTTTTATGAGTAAATGAATTCACAACTGAGAATTATTTGTAACAACAGCTTACAATGGTTGTTTTTTTTTTCTACTTAGTTCTTTATTCCCAATCCCTATTTCCAGGGGCCTGGAAAGAGGGAGTAAGGGTGAGAATAAGGAAGATAATTTATTCCTTAGATACCTGTTAGAACTCTGAAATAATTTTTCTCTTCATGGTAGAATTCTATGTAATAGCTTAGTGGGATTCCTAATATGAGTTAAATAGGATTCTGGGAATTCCTATGCATAGCTCATGGCCCTGACTAATTACCTTAAATTTCTGGTCATGATTTTTGGCTATTTGTCTGTAGTTTCTTTTAAAAAAAAAAAAATGAAAGAAAGGAAAAAAGTATTCTAAATTTCTAGTAATGATTTTTTTAAAAGATGGATTTTTTATTTCTTTTTTTAAATTTTATTTATTTTTGTATGTGTATGAATGTACTGTCTATATGAATGTACTGTCTGCATGTAGGTTTGTGCACCCATGTTGTGCAATGCCGCGGAGGTCAGAAGAGGGTCTCGGATTCCCCTGGAACTGGAGTTCTCCTGGAATTGGAGCTACAGACGGTTCTTAGCCGCCATGTGGGTGCTGGGGTCTCAAACCCGGGTCCTCTGCAAGAGCAGTCGGTGCTCTTAACCACTAGGCTATCTCTCCAGCCCCCTAATGATTTTTTTTTTACTATACTTTTGGAACACAAAAGGTGCAGTAATTAATTTATATCTTAGTGTTTTGTGGCAATTTTTGAAGAGTATGTTTCCACTTACTGCTTTGGAAATACTAGAGTGTATAGCAAGTATATTATTTAAAAAGATAAAATTTAAAGAGACCATTGGCTGTTGCATCAGAACAAGTTATTTTGAAAGATGCCACAGTTCTAGCAGGTAAAGGGCATTACTCTAATGAATGTGTCAGCCAGCTCATGTTGTCCCTTATTTAGTTGTTGAAATCATATATATCTTTCACACAAAAAAGATTGCTTTGCCAGTTTATCCAGAACTTTATTACATATATTCCATAATATTTTCTTAAAGAATATCTGGTACTTAATCATTTCAAAGTGGAATTCCCAAAAGGTTGTATGTCTTCCTCCCTTTAAATCATACGTTAGGGTCCTGCTTTTATTTTGGCCCGGTCTAACAGGGAATGTAATCTGTCGCGCAGCCTTGGCACCTTTTGCACATTTGCTAATGTGCCTCCTTTTAGCATCCCAGATTTGCTTATTCTGCTCCCATGTTCTGGTGGTAATGATTTCCAGTTATGTTAGTTTGTGCCACCTTATGTGGGTTTTGTTTATTCTAGCACAAATTGTTGAACTGTTCACTTCCAAACTAATGTCAGGGTTTGTGATTATATTATCAAAGGAGAAAGACCTTTCAAAAGATTCAAGTCAGGGTTACTAGAGTAAAAATTTTCACAAGCGCTAAAGAATTAATTAATGTTTCTTTGTATTTTTTTAATTACTGAACCATAAATGAAATGGTTCTGTAAATTAAAATGAATGGAATTTTCTTAATTTGTCTCATATATGAAAGTTATAAGTTAACTGTTACGGTCTGGTTCTTTTCAAGGACACTTTTTGGGGGGTGGAGGGCAGTGGAAGAACTGCAGCAGTCATGTCACACAGGACTGCACATTCCAGCCACAGTATGTCAAGATCCACGAAGTAAGCTGGCCAGGATTTTGAAAAAGAAATTTGGCATTGGACATTAAAGACCAGATTTTAAGTTTACTAAGCATTTGCCAGATGCACTTCACTTATACAGAGCTTAAACTTCAAAATATTTTTGTGAAAGCATTCTAGTGTGTGAAATAGCAGAGTCCGCTTCTCTCATCATACCAGGTGTTGGTAGTTGGATTTGTAGCTAATCCGTGCCATATGGCTACTCTCCTCAGTGGGAAGTGACGGCGGTCCCAGGAGCTTTACTCCATCCCTGGGCAGCTGCCTTGGACTCAGTTGCTTTGATCTTCTTGTTGCACACCTGGAAAGAGCAAGGCCTGGTTTTGAGTGACCTAATAAGACAGCAGATGGGGGCGTTGTCACGAACCGCACCTCGGCTTTGTATGGGCATTCTTCAGACAGTGTTCCTGCCTCATCACAAACAAGTTTAGATTATTTGTTTACAAAACAAAACGGGCTGGAGAGATGGCCTAGCAGTTAAGAGCACCGACTGCTCTTACAGAGGACCCAGGTTCGATCCCCAGCACCCACATGGCGGCCAAGAACGCCTGAAACTCCAATTCCAGGAGAACTCCAGTTCCAGGGGAATCCGAGACCCTCCTCTGACCTCTGCGGCATTGCACGACATGGGTGCACAAACTTGCATGCAGGCAGTACATTCATACACATGCAGAAATAAATAAAATTAAAAAAAAAGAAAGACAGAAACCTTACCTTAGAGTTGAAAAAGATAGAAAGTCATATATTGCAAACATTTTACAAGTAAAATATCTACATTTCATACTCAATATATTCCTTTTTTTAGGAACAAATTTCAAATGGGAACTAACCCATTGCTAAGTATAGATGTATGATCTTCTTAGAGTTATTCTTAGAGTAATTTTGTCTTAATGTCCCCAAAAGAACACATTTTATTATAACAACACTACATAGTGGAAGGGTTTTCTGAATGATGAAGATCCAGTGACAGTTACATATATTCACTTTACTTTTGGTCTCTATTGTGAATTGCCATGACTGCCTCACATCCTTCTTTGCTTTTATTTAGTCAGAGAAGCACTTCAGCTTTGGGAACAAAGTTGTTTCCACAGAAAAATGGGGGGAGGGGGTGTAACTTATTTTCTCCTGTCTATTCTTTTTTTTTTTTTTTTTTTTTGTCTTTTTGAGACAGGGTCTCCCTGTAGCCCCAGCTGTCCTGGAACTCACTCTGTAAGCCAGGCTGGCCTTGAACTCACAAAGATCCTCCTGCCTCTGCCTCCCAAGGATTAAAGGTATGCACCACCAGGCCCGGCATTCCCCTGTATATTCTAATAATCCTGCTGGACTGTAGTAGAGCAATAATAGAGATCATACCCACACGTTACAGATTTTTCCAGAGTGTATTACTGTTTTTCACAGGGTGCTTCCCCCACTCATATTCCAGTTCCTATCATAATACTTTTATTTATTGTTGTTATCAGCATCAATAACAGCTATAATCTGGCTCACAGCACCCTTCCTGTGTGTAAAGCTCTAGTCTCCCATTGCATTGTTCCTGACAGCATTCTGAAACTCCATAACAAGAACAAATGGTAGAGCTATGCCTAGGTTCTGGTGGAATGTGTGCAGTTACAGTTCATAGTACTTCAGGTGTTCTTATTTCTTCAGGTCCTCTTGTTACTTCTTCATTGAATGGGAAAGTAGTGTGTATTGGCAGGCAGTAGGGGGAGAGGGACCCTGCTTCTCACCCATCATTGACAAAAAAACCCAAAAACAATCATAGAACACTTGAGTATCTACATTAGAAATTTCTTACCTTTCTTCAAGGTTGGGGCTGGAAGGAGTGAGCATTGCAGGGTCATAGAGTTATTTTTCAGGGATTCTCAAAAAGGGTTTTGAAAATATTTTTTAGTTTTTTTCCTTTTTTTGGTATTTTTGAGGCAGGGTGTCCCTTTTAGTCCAGCTGTCCTGGAGCTCACTCTGTAGACCAGGCTGGGCCTTGGACTCACAGAGATCCGCCTGCCTCTACCTCCCGAGTGCTGAGATTAAAGGCTCTTGCCACCACTGAAAATCTTTTTTAAATGAGAAAACAATAGACAATTAAAAATTTTTATTTTTATTTTTTTTGGTTTTAGTGTTTTTTTTATATATTTTGAGATAGGGTCTCCCTTTAGTCCCAGCTATCCTGGAGCTCGCTATGTAGACCAGACTGGCCTTGAAATCAGAGATCCACCTGCCTCTTCTGAGATTAAAGGCATACACCACCACACCCGGGTTACTTTTTTATTTTGTGGAGCTGGAGTTACAGAGGGTTGTCACCCACCATGTGGGTGTTGGGAATTGGACCTGGGTCCTCTGCAAGAGTGCCCAGTGCTCCTAACCTTTGAGCCATCTCTCCAGCCCTTTTTTTTTTTAATGTGTATGAGTGTTATACCTGCATTAAGTGTGCCCATGTCATACACTATCCACAGAGAACAAAAGAGGACATTGGATCCCCTGGAGCTGGAGTTATAGATATAGATGGTTGTTAGCTGCCATCTGGGTGCTGGGCTTCAAACCCAAGTCTTCTGCAAGAACAGCCAGTGCCCTTAGCCACTGAGCCAGATCTCCAGCCCCATTACAACTATTTATTTATTTATTTATTTATTTATTTATTTATTTATTTATTGTCTTCTTGAGACAAGATCTCCCTGTAGCCCCAGCTGGTCTGGAACTCTCTATGTAGACCAGGTTGCCCTTGAACTCACAGACATCTGCCTGCCTCTTCCTCCCAAGTGCTGGGATTAAAATGTATTGTGTGTTTATCATTAATTCCTCCTCCCTACTAACTTTAAGCATTTTGGAATTTTTGTGTTTGTTTTATTCCTTGGTTTAACCTCCAGTCCCTAAAAATAGTCCTTCACAGAGAATAAATCAATAATTTAAATGAATAATAAATGTTCAGTAAAATAATTGTATATTTTTACAATTATCAGCATTTGCTGATAATGTGGAAAGTGCTTAAGAAGTTTACAGTGTTGGGCTGGAGAGATGGCCTAGCAGTTGGGAGTGCCGACTGCTCTTGCGGAGGACCCGGGTTCGATCCCCAGCGCCCACATGGCGGCTGAGAGCCATCTGTAACTCCAATTCCAGGAGAACTCCAGTTTCAGGGGAATCCGGCACCCTCTTCTGACTTCCAAGGCATTGCACGACACGGGTGCACAGACCTGCATGCAGACAGTATGTTCATACACATAAATGAGTAGAATAAAATAAAATAAAATAAGTTTTACAGTGTTTAAATTTCCATGCTAAGTCTACTCCGTTAACTTGCACACCAAAACCCCTATCCATCATTAGTAACTAGGTTTTGGCTAATGATGCCTAGTTCATCACAGATGCAGGCATAATGAGCTCCATGTGATGCATGTTTACTTACATGAATACTTTAAATAGAAGTTGTGTTACTAGGAAGCTGTGAATCAGGTTCAAGGAGAGAAGTACTTCACATTTTCAAGTACCTGCTATAACCACAAGAAAGACTACAACAGGGGCTGGAGAGATAGCCTAGCGGTTAAGAGCGCAGACCGCTCTTACAGAGGACCTGGGTTCGATCCCCAGCACCCACATGGCGGCTGAGAACCGTCTGTAACTCCAATTCCAGGAGAACTCCAGTTCCAGGGGAATCTGACACCCTCTTCTGACCTCCGCGGCATTGCATGACATGGGTGCACAAACCTACATGCAGACAGAACATTCATACACATAGAAAATAAATAAATAAATTTTTTTTAAAAAGTAAAAAAAAAAAAGACTACAACAAAAGGTTTAACATTGTAGGCCCCCAAATCAGACTACCTGTCACATACTGTATATGCCCCTTTCTGGTTGAGTGGCCTGTGCCAATTAGTTAACCTCTCTGACCTTTAAACAATATTAATTTATATGAAAAGTTCTAGAAAGAGTGCCCTTCTCATAGAACTCAGTAAGTGATTAAGTATCAAAGTGTTTTATAAACACTTGAAATGAATTCTCTAATCCTCATGAAAACCTTATGAAGTATGTACTAGTCTAATGCAATTTAGCAGATTTTTTGAAATGGAAATTACTACTTAATGTAGTTTTATAATTTCGGATTCTCTTAAACTGTAGCGTTCTCTTTTGTTAATGAGTAAGAAAGTACTCAAAACGTTTACTCTGAGAGTGATGCTGATCATATAAATTAGTTATTTTCTGTATTATATTTAATGTTTTAAAAATTACTTTAATGGACTCACAAATAAAAACATCATAAACTAAATTAAGGTAGCTAGTCAAACACTTGCCCAGCCCCAAATTTCTGCAGAGTGAGAATGGCCATTCTGAAGGCAGGGAACTTCAGTTACATTTTGACGTACTTATCTACCACACACACAAAAGGGGGAAAAAAACATAAGAACATGACAGAATTGAAATTAGTGTAGTGTTTTATTTGCCTTTCTGATTTCCTGTTTCCTTATAGGTATGGACTTTCTTTGGACATGAATAGAGTTCTAACAGTGGGGATGTAATGAATAAAGGAGTTTAAAAGACTATTGTGGTAATGTTAGTTTCCTTTTTGGACAATCGCAGTAGTAATACTTGACTTGAGCTTCATAGGTTTAATTTTTGTGACAGGATTTTATTCAACCTCAGGGACAGTTGACACATAAGTTTTCTGGCTGCAAGTACCATACTCAGGAGGACACTGGCATGCATACTTCAGAACTTGTATGATCAAAATGTCCACTTGTTTTGACTTTATGATATGCCTTTTGGACATTTTATACATGATTATCTTGAAATATATTTTAAGATCAATTATTTGGGGAAAATCCTAAGAGAAGGATGTTGGAGAAATGCATTTTATAAAGAAGAATAAAATGTCAGAGTTGCTTCACCCAGAGAACAGAAGGAAACAGTGTATTTTCAAAGAGGAGCATGCTGATTGGATTGTTCTCTTATCTTGGGAGAACTAAAGAAAAAGACCTAATCCAGAAGATGCACATATAAATAAGTGAGGTTATCAAAGTTATAAAATACTGAAAGAGCTTTGGAGAGAAGATACAAACTCAGAAAAGAATAGTTTTGACCACAGGCTCTCACTTTTCTTGGATCTGGAATTGAGAATCTAAGTATAAAGCCTCAAGTTCCCACCAGGCATCTGATCCAACTGTCCTGTCTCAAAATTTGCATTGTTTTGCATATCCTTATGATTCGAACTCATCAGATAACCCCTGAACAAAAGTTGAAAAATCTGTTTTGAAATTAGTAAGGAGACTGAACCAGGGTCCCATTCCACTGTGGAATGAATATGTATGTGTTTCCTGTGTAATTTCAGATATGTCCCACACTGTTTTAAACACAATAGATTTTAGAACAGTGAAGTGAGTTATATCATTTACTGTTTTTTTGTAGTTTTTAAAGAAATCACATTTAAAAACCACATACAGAACTCTAAATCTGTATAGTGCATAGCCATCAAATCATATGTTGCACCTTTCATTTTGATAAATAATTTTCAGACAATGTTTGGACTCTTGCACACAGGATTGTGAGGGAACAAATTACTATGTAAGTATATTTCCAGTGTGTTGATATTTACTCCTGTTGATAAATGAACATGAGATTATAAAAGTTAGCTTTTGGTTGCTGTGTTATTCAGGTATCCTCATTAATTCTGTTCCTGTGGGTTTTTGTTTTGTTTTTCCCTCTAGGATGGAGCTATGATGTGGAAGAGAAGAAGGTTCCGAAACCCAAGTCCAAGTCTTATGGTGCAAACTTTTCTTGGAACAAAAGAACAAGAGTATCTACAAAATAGGTTGGCTCTGGCTGCATTTCTGCTTGACTGTGAATAGTCAGCTGTGTGGTAATACTTCTCTTAATCTCCTAATAAATTTGACCTTAAAACTAAAGATAACATTTTGCAGTTTCTATTTTAAGTGGGTTTGTTGTTGTTGTTTGTTGGCTTTTTCTTTTAATGTCTTGAACCAAACATGTTACAATTTCTTCTATCTAGAGGAGTGATCATACCTCTGGGAAATCATAGTTCTTAGAATCTATTAAAGTAGATATCTGAAATCAGCTACAGCCTAGATGTTTTCTGATTGCTTCTTATAGCCATTTCCAAGTCAATATTGTTCATAAACTACCAGCCATCATTATTACAATACTGTCTTAAGAAATCTTTTTGTCACTGGTAGAGAAGGAGAACACCAACCCCTTTAAGTTGTCCTCTGGCCTCCATATGTGCCACACCCACCCACACATTTATACAAAAAAATAAACTGTTAAACAAGAGGCCAGGCATAGTGGGGCATGCCTTTAATCCCAGCACTTGGGAAACAGAGGCATGCAGATCTCTGTGAGTTCAAGGCCAGCCTGGTCTACATAGTGAGCTCCAGGCCAGCTGGGACTAAAGGGAGACCCTACCTTGAAAAAACAAACAAAAAAAGATATTATCTGTCTGCACTTTTAGAAAGGATCTGCCCAAGATATATTAGTAAATGAAAACAGCCAAGAAATGGCCTAAACAGTTGGGTCCACAGGTAAAGGTGATTGCCACCAAGCCTGACAACCTGAGTTCAGTCCCTGGGAGCCATATGTTGAAGGAGAAAAACAAGTCCCACAAAGTTGTCCTCTGACATATATACATACCGTGGCAAGGTATGTATATTCTCTTCCCTTTCTCATTTCAGAAATAAATTAAAAAAAAAAAAAAAGTCAAATGTGGATGGCATATGTGGGAGTGACGAGAGACAGCAAATGGTTCCATGCACATACCCATAATATTATAGGAAAGAGTTTAAAATAGTGATTTTATTTTTTTTCCAAGTACAATTTTTTAATAAAGATAATTACAAAAGATGGAAAAAATCAGCTCAGAAAGGCCAATTACTTCTTTAATAGATCAGTTTTTGACATAATAACATCAATTTAAATACAATCACATAAAGCATGGTAGAAAAAGAAATTTTACTTCATAATTAAAAAGAACTCACAATAAAACTCGCCAAGAAACACAAAAACAAAAAAAGCCATTTTGAAAATAAATACAGTCCATGCCAAAGTAGTATAAAATGAAGCTAAAAGTCTTCAAACAGAAAACGGTTCACATCCCAATATTTTCTCACTTTTTAAATGGTTTCCTAAAGTTGAGGAAGGCTGAATTCAAGGGTTGCTGAGTTATTCTGATTTGGCTCCTTTGGTATCTGTTTTTTCACCACTATTGTCCTTGGATTTATCTTCTTCCTTAACATCTGCTTTCTTGTCCTCTGCTTCCTTCTTGTCCTTTTCAATCCTAGCTTTTTTGCTCCTTATGATCAGCCACATTTCTGCAACCTCTTTCCCCTTCATCCTCAGAATCTGAGAATTCCTCATCACAAGCTATCCGCTTGTCTGACTCTCGAATAGAAATTCTCTTGTCCGGGTCTTCTCCATCCACATCTCCACTGTCTTCATGAACAGCATCTTCTGGAATTGCTTGCATTTAGACACCAGGTGCATGTGGTAACTTGCGCAGATTTTCAAATAATGCTGTTTTATCTTTTCCATATATTCCAGAGTGTTCTGGTTTGTCATGTTTGAAGGACTAATATGCAGTTTGAAGTCTGGTCCAAAATACTCAAAGTAATCATTATATGGCAATTCATTGGGAATCTCACAATCAAGGGCAACTGCAGTCTCATACATCCAACACTGAGCAACATTCCGGATTGTGTAGCCACCTCCCCCAAGCATCAGTAATGGCAAGTTAAAAGTTTTTACAACTTCTACACATTTAGCATGGCCCTTGACAGTCAGATTGAAGCAACCAAGCCTGTCACCAGATAACGAGTCTGCACCACACTGTAACACCACAGCACTAGGCTGACACATCTCCATGCTGGATAGCTTTAGTGTCAACTTGACATACCTGGGTTGAGGGAGCCTCAGTTGGGGAATTGGCTCCATTGCACTGGCCTATGGCTACATCTGTGGAGTATTGTCTTGATTGTCAAGCAATGTGGGAGGGCCCAGCCCACTATGGATGGTGCCACCCTGGGCAGGTTGTTGTGTATCGTATAAGAGGGCAGGCTGGGCATGGGCCAGGGGAGCAAGCCAGTAAACAGCATTCCTCCATGGCCTGTGCTTCAGCTCCTGCCTCAGGTTCCTGCCCCGAGTTCCTGCCTTGGGCTCCCTGAGTGATGAACTGTGACCCAGGAGATGTGAGCTGAATAACCCTTTCCTCCCCAAGTTGGTGTTGGTCAGAGTGTTTTGTCACAGCAATGGAGGACAAACTAAAACAATCTCCATCACTTTTGAGATTATAGGCTTAAATATCTTCCCATATGACTCATCATCTATACCATCTCTCATGGGAAAATTGACAGCGTAGTACTTTCCCTTTCCAGCACCAATATCCCTCAAGTCTCCTGTGCCAGGAAAGTAGTCTCCATATTTATGGAATGAAACCGTCATCACCTGGTCCATTGTGTAAAAAGCTTCCTCAACACCATCACCATGATGGATATCTATATCAATATACAAGACTCTCTGATGATACTTTAGTAATTCAAGGATGGCAAGCACAATGTCATTAACAGAATTCCGATGCTTTGGATTTCTTGGCATGATGCAATCCTCCAGCCCAGTTAACAGCCATATCAGTTTGTTGTCAGTTTAACTTCACCGCCCCAGCAACTGAGCCATCAGTGGAGAGCTGACAAAACTCAAAGAGTCCATCAAATACTGGACAGTCTTCTCCAACATTAAATCTCTGCATCTGCTTACTGTACTCGGACATGTTATCTGGTCTTATTGACCACAGAAACTTAATATACTCATCACTGTGGTATTTTGTCATTTCTTCAGCAGTGGCTTTATGAGGCCTATATATTTCCATTTTTCTGTACAAACCATAATTAAGCAGCAAGTTATGAGTCATCTGGGTCCTATGAGGTTTCATGGGATGACCTTGTCCATAATAATTTCCAATGTCACCATCATAGTAGTAGCACACTTTCTTCTTGCCGCCTCCTTGACTATACGCCATGGACTCCCTGAGCCGCCCCCTCCCGGCTGCAGCTCCTCCTTCTGTGGCTCCCGCCCCTGCTGCAACTGTGGCCAGAGAAAAGGGCTGAGGCGATGAAGGGAGGTGCAGGCTTGCAGGGTCAGGGCAGCCCAGACCACACGGAGCGGGCGCCGCCTGGCCGAGGGCCCTAGAGCTAGGAGCCCGGAAGGCAGCAGTGCCCTAAAATAGTGATTGAATGGTTACCATTGGTTTGAGGAATGGAGGAGGTTTTTCATATTTAACACCTGATAAACTGCTTGAATATATTACCCTACAGCGCAGGCTGGCCTCAAAGCCGCTCTTAACTGCTAGGCCATCTCTCCAGCCCACTCTGGCTTATCTTATCTCTGCTTGTTTAATCGCTGCTTGCTCAAGAAACCCATAGTGTTATCTCATGTACTGTGAAATGCAGAAGTGAAGTAACTGTGATTTTTGCCTTTAAGAAGTCCCGCTCTGTTTCAGGTGGGGCTGCAGTCTTTATTCCCAACCTGGTGGTTGTCAGCTGCAGCTTAAATACATTCATCGGATTAAAATTTGATTGAGTCTGCATAGTCTTTCCCAGTGGTCCTGAACTCTGTAACACAATCACCCACATAAAAAGCTAGGCATGGTGATGCTTGCAACCCTAGTATTGGAGGCAGAAACAGGAAGATCCTTGAGATTTGTTGTCTAAGCAACTGTTTCAAAAATGAAAAAAACCAAGGTGGATGGCTCCAGAGAAACAATACCCAAGGTTGACATCTCGCCTTCACACACATGCACCTGAACACATGCAGAAGTGCGCCCAGATAGACACCCCCCATCCCCACAAAAAATGATTTTGCAGTCTTCAGTATAAAATGTAATTTAGACAAATACAGTGAAACATACTAATATAATTTGGTGAAATTTTGTTAGGAAATTGGATTCGCCCCTCAGAAGTGTACACATTCTGTATGAGTGTCTTGCCTGCATGTATGTAAATGGATAAGTTAGGGAATTCCAAGACAAACTATAGAGTGAATTGGAAAAAAGCATAAGTTGAAGATGCTAAGTGTGTGCTCATTACTCATAGGTAACCCAGTGTCAGTCTGGATTTTTTAACCTATAATCCACATTTTCCTGTGGGGCAATAATAGTTGGGGAAATAGAGATGTTACCCTCTATCCCTTCACAGAAAGGAAGTCTGGGATCTAGGCAAAGCCAACAATCCTGCCCTAGACTAAGGACAGTATGGTTTATCCAGTTATCCATTAATCTTACTAGGTCAACCTCAGGGTCTTTGTCCAGGACAAAGCAATCATCTGCCATGCTGGCTTGACTATAAGGGGAGCACTGGCACTAGGGGTGCCCAAAGTTAAATATCTTCCTGGAGGCTAAGAGAACTAGGAAGGGGAAAGGGAAGCAGACACCCTAGCCTTTGGATGAGGCAGCAAACTGCTCCCTGGGCCAGTGGGGTTAGCTCAATGGGGTGGCACCTTTCTCTGGATGGTAACTTCCATGCTGAGATCAGGATATGCCACATAAAGCCTGAGGCCCCATGTCCAGCCAGTTAGCCAGTGTTTAACACTCAATTGATTCTAGGCTATAACTTTCAGAGTGAAGGGGCTGTATATCCCTACCATACAGTCTCTGGGAGGAGCATTTCTGATTAATAGAGGTGTATGGGTCTTTATGTACATCCCAGGTGGATTTGGTTTCACAACCCTGATCCCTGTCTTAGCATCTCTTGAGATTGAGTATTGCTTTATTCTTACAGGTGAGGCAAAACTCATGAGTTGAACAACTACTGGCAGCCAATGTGAGGCCAGTCCAGGATGGTTGGTCTCCGCCCACACTCCTGGAAACTTCCACCCTAGCTCTGCAAGGAAGGGGTTGCCTGTCACAGTCTTTCAGGATTCTTTTCTATTATTCTATGCTCATTGATAAGGGGCAAGTTACCAGGATGTTGGGGTGTGAATTCTTTGGGTCCAGAGTGCCTTCATTTTCACTTAAGGTAATAGTACCTCCATGTTTTCTCAATAAATCCCTGCCAATCAGTGGGTAAGGACAGTCTGGCATAACAAAAAAGAAATGAGTCACAGTACCTTGTCTAAGATTTATTTTGCATGTGGTGGTCCAGGCATAGGTTCTGGTTCCAGTGGCTCCTTGAATTGTGGTTCTTCTCTTGGTGAGCAGGCCCAGGGGTTGTCAGCATCGAACAGGCTGCACCACTGTCCATCAGGAACCAGACAGCCTTGTCCCCAATTTTTCTGGTGACCATGGGCTCCCAGGGACTCATTAAGGTGGAGCCCTGGCCCCCTTCAGTCCATGTCTGTCAAGTTGAGGACTTGTCCCCCTTTTTCCTGCCTCTGTTGCAGATGCTCATTCTTCCAGTGTTTTTTCTCCTTGAAGTAGGCACACAGATCCTTCTCTAACCTGCCTCATGCTGATTCAGCCATCTGGGGTACTTCCGGTGTTTATCTTTCCCCTTCCCCCAAAGAAGCCACCATTATTCTGGCCAGCATCTTATCTTTCTTTTCATCTAGGTCCCTATTGTTGAAGGTCTTTTGGACTATTTCTAACAACTTCAATCTCTTCATCCCTTCAAACCCATCAAGTTTCCACAACTTCTTACAGATATCAAGGGCACAAAGGTAATGTTGACAGCCTGCTGATTTTCTCAGGCATCAGGATCCATGGAGGTAAATTCCAGGTAAGCATTCCAGAGATGCTCCAGAAACCCAGTGGGGGACTGCTGATTTCTCTGGATAAACTTGGATACCATTGAGAGATTGATCCTCAAAGCTGCTCTCATTCTGGACAGTAGGACACAGTAGTAGGTGTCTAATGCCCCCTTACCTTGGTCAGTTTTAGGGTCCCAGTTCAGTAGAGTTGAGGGCAGGATTCATTTGAGTCTCCCATCCTTGTCTTCTCTTATTACCCCAGGGGCCATTAAAACTCTCCATGCTTAAGTTAGGATCCAATCCCTTTCCTCAGCCATGAAAAGGGTGCCTGCAATCAACCCAAGTGGGCTGATGGGTAAAGAAAACAGTTTCCAACAGGCTGATAAGGGCCTGAGGTTTTTCGGAGAAAACAAAAGTTTCTGTGTTTTTAAGTTATACAAATCACTGGTCGAAAGGGAATGTCGACCATGAAGGGGAGTCTGGCAGCCCCCTCCTGAGGTGAGAACTCACCTAGAGCACTTTCCTATTATAAGGAAGAATGGCCAGGGGACAGACTCAGCCTGACTGGGGCTGGGCATAATCCACCCTGCTTCATGTGAGGGGGAGGGCAGGGGCAGAACACGGTAGAGCCTTGGATCTGGGGCTCCCCAAGGGGAGCTGACAGGCCTCCAGACACAGATGGGTCCCGAACCAGCTGAATGTGTATACAGTGGGGGAGGGATATCCTCCTCTCCCCCCTCCCAGGGTCAAAACTGTGGGGTGCGGTCCAGGCCTCTTATTCAGAGACCTAGTTATTAGAACTGAGAAGCCCTGTTTAATGGTGCAGCTCTTCAGCCAAGGAAGAGGAGTGAGCAGGATGGAGAGCCAGTGATCAATGTAGAGGAACTGATCAGGGTGTCCAGGATCCCCTGTAACTCCCTGGGCACCTGGGGGTTTGAATGACTCCACATCTGGCCTCCCCACACCAAAAGAAGGCTACAAGTTCACAAAAGGTGCAGAGCTTTCCAGATGACGTCTTGACTAACCATAGTCCACTTCAAGGAACTCCTTCCTGAAAGTGCATTTGAACTGGTCTTGGCTGCCCTCATTCTTTCTCCCTTGCCTACAGCAGAACACACAAATCCACTAGACAAAAACAAGGAACACAAAGGAACATCCAGAGAAACAGAGAAGACCAAACAAACAACATGTGGTGGCCACCTTCACTCATACAATTGAATCCTAGACAGGGGATGTCTCCCACTGTCCCTGGAGACTGGATTAATTGATCCTCTGATCTCCCCTAGAAGTCCCCAAATGTCTGGACCCCAAAACAACTCACCGATTGGTCCCATCCTAAGCACATTTCAGCTGGTGGTTTGACTCTCCTTTTTGCTTTCATTTGTGGTGTTCATGACCTTGGGCTACCACAGGCCTCTGAATCTGCAGATGGGTTCACCATCATGTTAAGGCCTGTCCTGGACTAGCAGCCCTGAGTTTGGGGGGGGGGGCGCTGCGGGAGGGGGAGGAGGATCTCGCTTGGGCCTTCAAATGTTACAGAGTTTAGGACAACCAGGAAAGACCACTCAGACTCAATCAAATTTTAATCAGCCAAATTTATTTAAGCTGCAGCTGGTTACAGTCTCCAGGTTGGGAATAGAGACTGCAGCACCACCTGAAGCAGAGAGAGAGTTCTTAATGGCAAAAATCACAATTATGTCACTCCTGTGGAATTTCCTGCTATGTGAGATAACACCATGGGTTTTTTGAGCAAGCAGAGATTAAGCAGAAGCCAGAGCAAGCAGTTAATCATTTCACAACACTCACTTGTTTCTGAGAAGGGGAAAATGGGATTTTTTTAAAATCAGAACTTCCGGAGTTATTTACCAGGTCTCTAATATGGCTGCCTTAGCTTAAATGGAGTTACTTCAGTCACTACACTTGGACTCAAACTCAGGTCCTTCCTCATGCTCACCAGACAAGCACTGTATAGACAGCCATCTTCCCAGACCCCTATGCTTATTTTCTAGATTTGTCATTTCTTTTTCATTTATTAACTAGCAGACCCTATTGGCTTTTTGTTATTATGTTAATTAATGTTGACTCACGGATTCTTTCTATTCAGTATTCTTTATTGCCTTTTCTGTTAGAGCTCCACAGTCTGGCCATTGTGAGCTCTTTCAAACTAGCCCCTATGTCCTTAATATTTTTTCATCTATTATGAGGCACTTTGTTGCTTTCTAGAACAAAATATTTTACATTCCTGTACACATTTCCTCCTCAGACCTAGAATCACTCATTTCTCCAAGGAGTAATGTTTCATTTTGGTGTAAGAGAATATTTATAAATAAAGATTAAGTCTATATAGGTTTTCATTGTCATAGGTAGAGAACCATATAGTAGACAGGGTTCATAAGCACAGAGGCATATACTTGGTAACCACTCCAATTAGTACCAGGGACATCAAAGTCCCCTCTTGGGGGTTCTTAGTCTCATTACAAAAATTAATTAATTAATTAATTAATGCTCATTAGAATTTAAAAGAAAATCCCCAGGGCAGGCAAGTGGTAATGCTTGGCAGCTGCCTAGAAAGAATGGAGAAGAAAAGGGAAAAGGCCATATTGTTCTAGGTAAGCCACATAGAATAGAAATCAGCTACTTGGTGGACAAGTGGCAGTATGGAGGGGAGCTTTTCAGAAAGATTAAGGTAGCCCAGAGTACCAGGCAAAACCACAAAATGGTTTAGAAAGTGTTAGCACATTTGCCACACATATTGCAAAGTTTTATCTCCAGCACTTGCTGGCTGGATGGATGGATGGATGGATGGATGGATGGATGGATGGATGGATAGATAAAACTGCTCTGGTACCACCAGCAACAGAGTACAGGTAAAGTTCAATATTTCTTTACATTTATAAAAAGAGGAAGAAAGAGGAAAGGTCATGGAACAGTCCTGTGATTAAAAAATTTACCATGACCAACTTGGAAGGAAAAGACTTATTTGGCTTACACGTCCAGCAGGAAAGCCAAGGTGGGAACTGAAGCAGACACCATGCAGGAGCACTGCTTATTTGTTACTCCTCTGGCCTGTGCACAGGCTGCTTTCTTATACAATCTAGGACCACCTGCCCAGGGGTGGCACCACCCACAGTGGGCTGGGCCCTCCCATATCACTCAACAATCAAGAAAATCCCTCACAGCTATGCCCATAGGCCAATCAGATAGAGGAAATTCCTCAATTGAGGTTCCCTCTTCCCAGGTGTGTCAAGTTGACAAATGCAACTATCCAGCACAAGTCTTCTAAGGGAGATGTTTCTTGTCACTGGAGGAGGTAAAAATAAGTGATACAGGGGAGAAACAGTGCCCCCTAGAGGCTTCTTAGTCTCATAAAATAATTTAAGAATGGACTCAAATGGAATCTTTAGGGTAATTTTATTAAAATTGAAAGAAAAATCCTCAAGGCAGGCAAGCTGGGAATCTTGGTGGCTGGCTTGAGCAGGAGAATTGTGGGGAGAAGGGGAAAAACAGACCACAAAGCCATGCTGGTTTAGAACCTGCATGAAGGCAGATGTGGATGCAGGAAGCTTTAGAGAAAAAGTAAAGAAATACAAGATACGGAGGCAGCCCACAGCATTAAAGCATACTTAGGAAGCAGACCTGAAGAAGAAAAGCAGAGAGATTATGCTTTTCTGAAGAATTCAGAAAAATGGGCAGGAGACACACGTCTGAGAGCCAGATCCTCGGGAACTGTGCTAGGCAGTGAGGAGTCTGAGCAAGAAAAGTTCACCATTTCATTACTATACTAGGTATTCCACCCATCTCTTTAGTGTAATTGGTGTGAACCCACCTTTCTATAAGTGGTCCTATGTCCAGATGAGTGCCCAGGGAAACTGGAAACTGGAAAGGTGTATCTTCAGACAGATACTAGAGTTTGCTGTTTGTTTGTTTGACCAGTTAATCTTAGGGGGCTTTTTGATACTCTTAACTGTTAGATTCTAAAAACGTATGAACCCCAATAAAAGGTACATGAGGCTTAGGTCACTCCAGGAACATGCTTTACTTCCATGTGGGACTGCCAGCGTGAGCCACCTGCAGACACGTGGTGGAACTGGACAGCATGGCAGGGGGCAAGGGCAGGACAGAGAGAGGGGGCAGAGAGGGAGAGGAAGACAGCTGTGGTGGCTGGAGTCCACCCATTTATACCCATGGGGCGGGGCCTTGGGTTCAGGGGAAAGGGTCAGAAGATTGACAGCTTCTGGAGGAAGTGGGCACCTGTGTGCCCCCTGGGGATTCTGGGAAGCCTGGACCTAACATTAACTTGAAGAGAGGAAGCAAAAAAAAAAAGAATTTTTAAATGAAGAGTTTCTTTAGGCTCAAGTCTCACTTCTTTGTAGATTGCTAGGTGGTATCAAGGCTCAGAGAATGAAATCCAAAAGTATGACACACTGTGAGCTGAGTCCTTTGAAGGAAGTCCCTGAAGCAATATCTCCTTGCCCAGTTTCTATCTTCTTCTTCCCCTCATACATATCTAGAAACTAGAAGTCCTCTTCCCTGGTGAAGAACATCAGAAGCAAGTACTCTTCCAAAATTAGTCAAAAGGTCATTCTCTAACCTACTTACCTCCACTGACAGTTGTTTATGACTTCCTTTGTGCTGTAAGATGTCTTTGTGACCAGTGTCCTGCCTCTATACCCAGAGGAAAAGAACACACATAGGCCAAGGAGGTCCTCTACCACATATCGCAAATCTTCTATAATGAAAAACATTTTACCACCGGAACATATGTAGATGCGCCAATCTGATAGAACAGGAAAATCCATCAAGAGAACAACCACGTATAGAAGGTAGCATATGATAAGGAAGTATTTCACAGTGCTGTGGGGCAGAAGTGGGCTTCTGAATAGTGTTAGGATACCTGGATAAAATTTGACCACACCATACAAAAGAATAAACTCCAAATGAACAGCATGGCAGGGAAGGAATGATTATATAAATTCTTCAAGAAAACATGAAAGAATTTTTTTTCAGTCTTAGTAGGGATAGGCTTCTTAGCTTTAATGCATAGCTTTTAAATTAATGGTTCAAAATGTAGATGCAATATAAAAATTGTTAAATTAAGATTTCATAAAAATGCCTATATGAAAAAATTCAACAAATGTAAAAATTCACAGATATACACACACACAAAGTGACTGCAAATGTAAAAAATAGTGGAGGTGGCTGATGATATGATTGTTTACTTAAGGGATGCTAAAAACTCTGCCAGAAAACTCCTAGAAATGATTAACAGCTTCAGCAAAGTGGCAGGATACAAAATTAACCTTAAAAAATCAATGGCCTTTCTTTACACCAAGAACAAGCAACTGGAGAAAGAATTCAAAGAGACCTTCCCACTCACAATAGCCTCAAAAACAATAAAATACCTAGGAACAAACCTAACCAAAGACACCAAAGATCTCTACAACAAAAATTTTAAGCCCTTAAAGAAAGAAATTGAAGAAGACATCAGAAGATGGAAAAACCTCCCATGCTCATGGATTAGGAAAATTAACATTGTAAAAATGTCCATTCTATTGAAACTCTTGTACAGATTTAATGCAATTCCAATCAAAATCCCCAAGAGTTTCTTCACAGGCTTGGAAAAAAAGTCCTTAAATTCATTTGGAAAAACAAAAGACCCTGAATAGCCAAAACAACCCTTAGCGAAAAGAGCTACACAGGGAGGATCGCTATACCAGATTTCAAACTATACTACAAGGCTATAGTCATAAAAACAGCCTGGTACTGGCACAAAAACAGACCTGTTGACCAATGGAACAAAACCGAAGATCCAAATCTGAGCACATACAATTTCAGCCATTTTATATTTGATGAGGGGGCCAAGAAGACACAATGGAGAAAAGACAGCATCTTCAGCAAGTGGTGTTGGCAAAACTGGATCACCACTTGTAGAAGAATGAAATTAAACCCCTACCTCTCACCCTGTACAAAAGTCAACTCCAGAAGGATCAAAGACCTCAATGTGAAACCCCAAACTCTGAAGGTGATAGAAGAAAAAGTTGGCAGCAGACTAGGCATAGGAAAAGACTTCCTAAATCAGACAGCAGCTGCGCAAGAATTAAGGTCAACAACTGACAAATGGGACCTCATTAAACTCAAAAGCTTCTGTACATCAAAAGAAACAGGGCTGTTGGGATAGCGCAGCCGTTAAAGGCTGAGGCTGAGAACCGCAAAAGAAACAATCAAGGAAATGAAGAGAAATCCCACAGAGTGGGAGGAAACCTTCACTGCAGAAACATCTGACAAAGCATTGATTTCCAGAATATATAAATTACTCAAAAAACAAAGAAGAAAACAAATGACCCACTCAATAGATGGAGCAAAGAGCTGAACAGAGACTTCACAAATGAGGAATTAGAGATGGCTGAAAAACACCTTAAGAAGTGTTCAACATCACTAATCATTAAGGAAATGCAAATCAAAACCACTTTAAGATATCATCTTACTCCAATAAGACTGGCTAGGATCAAGAAAACAAATGATACCAAGTGCTAGAGAGGTTGTGGGGAAAGGGGAATACTCATCCACTGCTGGTGGGAATGTAAACTCGTACAGCCACTATGGAAAGCAGTGTGGAGAACCGTTGGAAGAATTGGAATGAACTTGCCACCCCACCCAGGCATACCACTCCTGGGCATGTACCCACAAGACTCACCCCACTTCAGAGATACATGCACGGCCATGTTTATTTGAGCTCTCTTCACAATAGCAAGGAGTTGGAACCAACCCAAATGCCCCTTAACTGATGAGTGGATAGAGAAAATGTGGTACATCTACACAATGGAGTTCTATGCAGCAGTAAAGAAAGACGACATCATGAGCTTTGCAGGAAAATGGCTGGAGCTAGAGGACATCCTGCTGAGTGAAGTAACACAGTTCCAGAAAAACAAACGATGAATGGTATCCCTCATCTGTGGATGCTAGTGCCAATTACCTAGTTGTAAGTATTTCTTGTGCATGGCCCCTTGAGCTTTTGTCCAAAGCAGTTGGGAGTGATGCATATTGGAAACAACAACAACAGAAAGGACTGCATCGAAGAACTGACTGAAACAGTGAACTTCTGCTCAAAACAGTCAACTTCCTCATGGAGAATATTGAGAAAGACTGAGAAAGAGATGAAAAGCATGTTTGGCAGAATGCACGAGCTCTGGTGGGGTGGGGGAATGGGGGGGACACGGGTCTAGATTTGATAAAAAATAATAATAAAAATAAATTTATGTGAAAAAAAATAGTGGAGACTACTCAAATATCAGATTAGTCAACAGGTTCATAGTTACAATTTTAAAAGAACAAACCAGGTGCATGGAGGCATATGCCTTTAATCCTAGCACTCATAGGACATATATGTAACCAAATATCACACTCTACCCCCTAAATATGTCAGTTAAAAAAAATCTTAAAAAATAAATTGGATGAGTGAATTAGATGTGTGAACTCTTGAATTATCTGTTCAAAAGTGAGAAAAACTTTTTTAAAAGATTTATCTGTTAGGCCAGGCATACAAGCACCTTTAATCCCCACACTCGGGAGGCGCAGGCCAGCCTGGTCTCCATAGTGTGTCCAGAACAGCTGCGGCTACAGGAAGACCCTGTATCAAAAAGACAAAAAAATAATAAAAATATTGGGGGGGGATGCTGGAGAGATGGCTCAGCAGTTAAGAGCAATGACTGCTCTTGTAGAGGACCCGGGTTTGATTCCTAGCACCCACATGGCAGCTAAAAACTGTCTTTAAGCTGGGTACTTGGGAGGCAGAGGCAGGTGGATCTCTGTGAGTTTAAGGCCAGCCTGATCTACAGAGTGAGTTCCAGACCAGCTAGGGCTATAGGGAGACCCTGTCTCAAAAAAAAAAAAAAAAAAAATGTGTGTGTGCACATATGTATGTACCAATACCTGCCCATGGAGGCCAGAAGAGGGCAGCATCTCCCCTGGAGCTGGAGTTAACAGGTGGTGTGAGCTGTCTGACATGAGTGCTGAGAACTGGTCTCGGGTCCTCTGCAAGAGCAGCAAGTACAGTTAACTGCTGAGCCACCTCTCTACTCTGAGAAAAGCTTTTTGAATTGATACAGAATCATCTAGAATATACTGTTTACTGAAAACCCAAGGGCAAAACAGCATAGGTTTATATATGTGTATAAGACTTGCATATATGCATACACATTAATTTTTATGTAAAAAGGAAAGCAAAACTGGAAAACAGTGATTAATTCTTGACCTTCAAGTGATGTATGGGAACCAAGCAGAGGGACATAGGAATGAATGGTATCTCTCTATGGGAAATTTTGTATTGTTTTGACCCTTATAAGCATGTTAACATACTACATGTTTTAAAAAAGTAAATCAAATATGAGAAGAAAGAAGTTGTAAAATGTAAAGCAAACAGAGAAATGATCCCATGTGGTTTTTTTTTCTATTAATTTTATTTATTTATGTATGTGTATGAATGTACTGCCTGCATGCAAGTTTGTGCACCCGTGTCGTGCAATGCCACGGAGGTCAGAAGAGGGTCTCGGATTCCCCTGGAACTGGAGTTCTCCCGGAACTGGAGTTTCAGACGGCTCTCGGCCGCCACGTGGGTGCTGGGGATCGAACCCGGGTCCTCTGCAAGAGCAGTCGGTGCTCTCAACCGCCAGGCCATCTCTCCAGCCCCAAATCCCATGTGTTTTTTAAATGAAAGCCATAACCACAGTAATATGGAAAAAATATATTCAAGTTACTTTGAACATAGCATTTGACTTATAGCCATGGTATTAGATGGGATTGGATGGTTGGAGAGCATTTTAAACAAATACTTAAATTCTTTCTTCAGTACAATTTATATAGTGCTATGAGAACAAAATTCTGAGACAAATGTATTTATATGTATTATATTAAACTGATCAAATGAGTAAATTAATTGATATTTTAAAGAAGGCAAATTTTTCATTAAGAGGGCCATACAATTATGTAATGAGGAAAGGATAGTAAGAAATCCATTTTGTGGATAAAATGGAAATAATGTAAAGGTAAATTGATTTCTAAACTATATATGCATAAGTATATATCCACATGTGTGTGGACATTAATACATTTACATGTAGACTAGTTTCCAAATTTTACATATTAAAGAACAGAAAGGGGAAAATTAAAAAAAGGTCAACATAACTCCCATATTTTACAATGAGTTCTTGGTCTGTGCTAATCTGAACCTTAAATGCCCACTTCCTCAGCTCCCTGAAAAGGCCAATGTGTTAAATGTTTGGCCTCCAGGCAGTTAAGACTTGAGAGAAGGGAGTAGAGTGACTGGAATACTAGAGCTGAGATGTTGGCTGGGAGAGATACAGGTATATAAAGTTGAATTACACCAAAAATAAATTCCAGATGGAAGGATGCAATTTTTTGAGATTGCAGAGTTTTTAAAAGAGTTATGCCAGCATTAGAAGGTATCTTTATTCCAGCAGTCAACATGTGCTTAGGGGAAGGGAAATTGACATACAGGATTAAGAGGTCCTATGGGCAAGAAGGGCTTGAAGTAGAAGTAACAGGAACCGCTGTGATCACGGATTGTGGGAGTGCACGCAAAGCAGGCAGTATGTTTGGTTGGTTAGGCTCTGTTGGTTAAGTAAGAGGACTGTGGAGTTGATAGAAACCCACGAGAGACTATGTAGGCTGTGTTGGAATTGTGTTTTTGTTCTATGTCTTGGATTGTTTGAATGAAGTTGTTTTGGGCTGTGTAGGGAGCTGTCTAGAGTGACCTACAAAATCTGACCTCTCCTCTTATTGAGCCTCCAGAGCACCATGAACATGCCACCCCTCTCTCCTCCATCTGTCCATTTTTGGTCAAAGTAACAACCTTGTGATTATCTCCCTGGGCAGGCCTGAGTTTTCGAGGTGAAATGCCACAGCCAGGTTAGGAATAGTGGTAGGAACATTTCCATGAGGGCATCCTCCCCAATCTTTACTCTCTCTATAGGTAGAGCTAATTTGATTGTGAAGGAAGCAAATATATGTGTGTAAGAATGTTCTCTTTTAGGGCTGGAAAGATGGCTCAGTGGTTAAGAGTGCTGACTGCTCCTGCAGAGGACCCAGGTTTGATTCCCAGCACACACATGGCAGCTATGAACCGTCTTTAAGCCAGGCTTGGTGGTGCATGCCTTTAATCCCAGCACTCAGGAGGCAGAGACAGGCAGATCTCTGTGAGTTCAAGAGCAGCTTGGTCTACATAGTGAGTTCCTGCAGGCTAGCTGTGGCTGCAGGGAGACCCTGTCACAAAAAAGACAAAAAAAAATAAATAAATAAAAATGTTCTCTTTATGACAAATATGTGCAATCATTCAGAACGTGTTAGGCTAAAGAAACAGGGAGGCGCAATCAGAGACGGGACGAAAGGTGGGTTTGGGGAGCTCGTTTTGTTTACCTGTAGCAAGAAATATCAAATCGCCAGGCAAGAAGAGTAGATAACATGTTGAGGAAAGACAGAGAGACAGAGATTGAGAGAGACAGAGACAGAGTCCGAGTGAGAGCGGGGAGGGGAGGAAACAAGGATGAATCCCAGAAACAGCAATGTGGCTCAGGGGTCATTCGGGCACCAAAAGGAGGGAAGGCGACGGGAGTTTTGATTTTAGAGGGCCAGTTGGGGTAGAGGAGTACTTATCCCTCACTGGTGATTGAGTTCTTCCAGCTTGATGTACTTGAGTTATGAAAGGTGGATCCAGTTGGGAATTCTTTGGAGCTTGACAGCTGTGGGAGTAGTTAGAATAACCAGGTGGGGTCCAGCCCAACTCGGTGTGAGGCACGGTGGGAGTGATTGTTTGAGATATGTCTGGTTTCTGTGGTAGAGGGTTAATGGGGTCTTTTGAAGGTTGGGGAAGGTGATGGGCTCTCTCCAGGAGGAGGTTTCTTGGTGATGGGAAGAAGGTGATGGGCTCGCTCCAGGAGGAGGTTCCTTGGTGATGGGAAGAAGGTGATGGGCTTGCTCCAGGAGGAGATTCCTTGACGATGGGAAGACTGTGATGGGCTCGCTCCAGGAGTTGGTTCCTTGGTGATGGGAAGAAGGTGATGGGCTCGCTGCAGGAGGAGGTGCCTTGATGATGGGAAGAAGGTGATGGGCTCACTCCAGGAGGAAGTTCCTTGATGAGAGTGAACTCTGGCAGGTACTCATAAAGGGGAGTACTTTCTAGAGGATGAAGCTTACTGAGAGAAAAGGAAGACCATACCTGAGTTCAAAGGGACTGAGAGATGAGGAGCTCCTTTGGGTAGACCTGATCCTGGTTAGGCAAGCAGAAGGAGGTGAATACAGGGTAAATGCCTGAGGGGAGACCAAAGCAAGGGAGGGTGGACTCGAGGAGATGGGAGGCAACAATATCTGCATTCTCTCCAGCTGTTGGGAAGGCCTCAACCCATCCTGAGAAAGCATCCACCATGCTGAGGAGATATTTAATCTTTTATGAGGGGGCATATTGGTAAAGTTAATCTGCCAGTGGGTTCCAAGGAGGGATCCCCTGTGCTGGTGGGGTTTGAAGGAGGGAGGAGGTTTTGCCCCTGTCTGTGGAGAGGCTTTTGCAAAGAGGGAGCAAACCTGCATCAAGGGGTTAATGAGGAGAGGATGAAAAAGGAGTCAGGAACCTGTATAAGTGTCAGGTACCAATATGAAAAAGATTGTGTAAATGGGTGAGTGTGGTCATTGTCCTGGGAGTTGGATAGGCAGAGATCTCCCATAAACAACCATTCTTGTGGGCCAGTGACAGTGCCTTGTTCTGTAAGGGCCTGAGGACTAGGAGGGAGTAAAGAAAGGAGGGGTAAGGAAGAGCTGGGAACATACCAGGAGTCTGGAGGCTAGAATCCCTAGCAACTCTGTCTGCAAAAGCATTTCCCCAGGCCACAGGAGAAGTTAGGGCTGATGTCCTTTGTAGTAGATGACAGCTGCTTGTGCTGGCAGGAAGGAAGCCTCCATCAGCTTAAGAATAAGAGGACCACTAGTGATAGGGGTCCCCTCGGCTGATCAAACCCCTCTTGCCTTCCAAATAGCTGCATGGTGGTGTAAAATATGGAAAGCATACTTAGAGTCGGTATAAATTTTGCTGACTACTTTTCCTTGGCCCAGGGTGAAGGCCCAAGTGAGGACAAGTTCTGCTTGTTGGCAGGTTGTTCCCCTAGGCAGTGGTCCTGTTGCTATTACCTGTCCTCAGAGACAGTCTCAGATTTCGCCACCCAAGATCCTTGTGGAGTGTTAGAGTTCGGTTTAGAGAGAGGAGACAGGAAGATCTTAGGATCGTGATACGTAAGTTCTTCCAATGTTTCAGGCAAGAGTGTATAAGCTGTTCAGACAGAGGGGAGAGGGTGGCTGGGCTAAGTGGAAGGCATGAGTCTAGGATGATGTCTGAGTTTTCTAGAAAGGTAACATGAAAGACGTTGGAGTTTAGATGAGGTTAGGGTTGACAGACAGGAGCTAGACAGGAGGTACCTGAGTCTGTGAGGAGAAAGGAGAGTTTTCTGTCCAAAGGTAAGTTTTTGTGCTTCTTGGGCTAAGAGGGCTGCTGACATGGGGCCTGTAGACAGGGCTGCTGCCCCCCCCATGTAGACAGGCCTGCCGTCCCCTGATGTAGACAGGCCTGCCATCCCCCATGTAGACAGGGCTGCCGTCCTCTGATGTAGACAGGCCTGCCGTCCCCCCATGTAGACAGGGCTGCCGTCCCCCAATGTAGAACAGGCCTGCCGTCCCCTGATGTAGACAGGCCTGCCATCCCCCCATGTAGACAGGCCTGCCGTCCCCCCATGTAGACAGGGCCGTCCCCCCATGTAGACAGGCCTGCTGTCCCCCCATGTAGACAGGGCTGCCGTCCCCCC